>QMIH01002758.1:21648-54395 GCA_003987875.1 Clarias batrachus | reverse complement strand
CACACACACACACACACACACACACAGCTGTGGGATTCAGATTGTATGCATGCGTTTGTGTATTTGTTCATGTCTGAGTGCAGATAAAAAAGATAAATAGATTGCATGCATCATTGCAGGCGGTACTTTCAGATTTCAATACAAATGTGAGCATGTACTGTATGCATACACATACAGGGATTATTCAGACTCCCTTTCAGAGTTGGGCAAAGTGCAAAAATCCTGAGCTTGAGTAAATGTAGAGATTCCCTAGGGCAAATGTTTCTCAAGTAAAAGTAGAAGTTCACCATTTACATGTACACTTGAGGGAAAGTTTAAAAAAATAAATAGAGTTGCGAGCAACGATGAACGGGCCCAAGCACCCTGCGCCATCGCCATTTGGACACACCAGAAAGTCCAAGTGGCGGGCACAGTGGGCACATGCATTTAAAGGGGATATCCCAATACCATTATGACATCATTTAGGGGAGAAAAAACAGCCCCAGATGCTGGGGAAAAAAAGCATCACACTATGATGTCCCACGGAAAGTTGTTAACCACTTTTTAGCAGAAGTTTAAGGCATCGTCATGGCTGACCCTTTTGAGATATCAAAAATCCCTCTTCAATTTTGCATCCTCAATGTCTTTAGATCACACAGGCCCGGTTTGGTGATGATCGTATAAATTCCCTAGGAGGAGTATATCAAAATCTATCATGTGCGTTTTGGCAAATGACACAGAATAACTTGAGCCCAGAACATGCAATGTGTAAGTTGTCCAGCTCAATGAGCTCTAAATGTGTTTGTTTGTTTTGGTAAGTGCACAAGTAAGTCTCAGATTGTCACACGATGAAGGTATTGACCTGAAAGAAAAAAAAAAACGGCATTAGCATAAGATCTCCTTATTCCTGATAGCGTGCTATCTTCAGACAGAACTGTCTGATTAAGAAAGTGTGTCATTACGTGGCTTTAAAACCTGATCAAACAGAAAAGGTTGCGCTGTTCGACATCTTTCTCTTCATCAGTTACCGCGCGCGCAGTCCCTCCGAGCCTCAATGCGGTGATCCCGTGAACCTGCTATCAGTCGCCACATTCTTGTCAATACTCTTAAGAGGGAGAGAATTACACTCCCCATGACCATGCACAATCAAGAGATAGCCTGATGTGTATTTGGTGCAAGGTCTTTACTAATAAACACCTTAGCTACGTGACCTGATTTGATCACAGTCAGTCTTTCTTCCTTTGCATGTTTTTTTTTTTTCTTCTTCTTTTTTTCTCTTATGAGTTTCCACTTTTCAGGCTAAAAATAATATTGAAGGGTTCATTCGTTGCACGATGTTCAGATGTCCACAAAACAGTCTCTCAATCGTATTCTTTATCTGGCTGGAGGCGGTTTAAATGTCCATAATGAGGACTGTTACTTTTCTCTTTAAATTAGCTTGAGACTTACCCATCTGCTACTGATTTGCCCTTTTAAAACACATTGCGTTTACTCTTTGTTAGAGCAAATACAGTGGTGGTGTTTCTTTGTAAATGTCTGGTTGTAATAAATTATAATAATCAATCTGAACTCCACTTAGTGCAACGTTGATAGTCCAATCAGTCATCCCAGACAGGGCAAACCATTCCCTCACCCCCTTTAAAAGTGACTTTTTTTTTTTTTCTCCTTCTTTTAAATAATGATCCAGTTCAATGGCAGGACCAACGTCAGAACCATTCAAGCAGATAAGTGAAAGGAATTACATGCTGTCATTAGAGACTAATTGCCAGCATGGAAGATCCCTATTAATATTTAAGCCTCGTAAGTGGAGCATGTGTTCACAAATCATTTTGCCTCTCCTCTCCAAACCAGTAGGAATCTGGAAACCATTTCTGCTTCAGATAAAAACACAGGTCCTGCTCCTGTGACACTTCACAGAGACCAGGTTGCTTCGCGGCACACAATGGCTTCTTTCAGAGCCGGGGCTGAAAATACCGCTCTAAGGCAGATGCCATGGCTCTATGCATGAGCTGGAAGGCAGGGGAGACGGGGATGACGTACGACCGTGGCGGCGGTCCCCGTAGGAATGGACCACGCATGTGTGGGGTGGGTGCGTGGGTGGAACGGATCACTGCGATACTCGAGAGAGCTTTGAGCTCGCGTTTGTGAAAGTTTCCCTCAGGCAGTCTGATTGGGTTTTAACACAGATTAATGAAAGAGACAGGATAGGTTTACGTCTAGCGTAACCATTTTTAACATCGTTAAGTCTGGATTTCCGACCAGGACGAGGGTGTCTGGGTTAAGTGTCCGCTCATCGATCACACACGCACACTCGCGTACACATCCTCAGCCATTAATGGACGTGCTCCCTTATGCCCCCTCACATTAAGGATGCCGTGTAGGCAGTTGTGTGCTGAGTGAGGCCAAGGCAAACAGTTTGTAACTGGAGGGTGAAGGTGCCAATGGTGAGCAGGAGACCACACCTCTGTCCTTTTGGAAGACCCCTATAAGAATTGCCGTTAATGCAGTCCAGCTGGAAATCATTGCAGATAAGTTAAGAAGCATCATTACCAGGATTTGATGGTATTAGTATTAGTCTAACAAATTCAGGTAACCATAGTTCCATTTATGTTGATGTATATAAAATATATAACTTAGCATATACTGTAACTTAGCATATCTCTCTCTCTCTCTCTCTCTCTCTCTCTCTCTCTCTCTCTCTCATATATATATATCTCGGAAGTGGGCTCGTGTTCCAAAACACTCGTAAACCAAATCATCATTTTCCATAAAAATAATGAAAACTCAAATTATTCGTTCCACAGCCACAAAAAATAAATACATAAAAATAATTAATACAATCTATAAAATGGAAAAAAAGAACAAATTAATCTGCACTTTACATTAAAAAAAAAAAAAGTACAAATAAATCCCGACAGATAAGTGTTTCCGTTGGTGCGCGCAGTGTGTGTGTGTGTGTGTGTGTGTGTGTGTGTGTGTGTATGTATGTGTGTGTATGTATGTATGTATGTATGTATGTATGTATGTATGCATGCATGTTTTACCTATTACCAACCTTGGTTGACTTGCACATTATGAAAAGTACAAAGGCTTTTACACCAGTACATCTGAAACTGTATAATATATTATTCTTATGATTATTATTATTATTATCAATTAAGCATGCAATAAGCTTCAATTTATCCCATTTCTTGCAGGGTTGCTTAAAAAAGACTTTTCACGTTTGGTATTCAACAGATCTTTCCCAAGAGACTCATTAATTTAAGTATGTTTAAAAGTCTGCTTTGCTTTAGAGTAAATTATTAATTCTTAGTCATATCATTGATTTGAAGACTTGGCGTGGAATTTATAAAATCCTCCACCCAACCCTGATATGGAGTCCAATGATTTTCCTCCGCAATAACTGACATGATGAAACGAGACCTTCAGAAAATGAGTGTAGAAAATTGAGATGGTAAAAGGATAAAGCATACTGCCTAATAGTTTGCAATTACATTTCCCAAACCATATGATCAATATAGGGGGATTGCATGTCCACAGATCTGTGAAGTCTCAACCTGCGTGTGGAAATGTGGGAACAAATCCCAACGCAACAAATGTGGTGTAAAAATCTAGGACGCACACTAAGCCAAAGCCTTGAACGATTCACTATGAATTAAAGAGATGATGGTATAGTCTATAAGACATCCCTACCATGATCAGTCAAGCAGGGTGTTCTCATTTTAGCAATACCTCCGAACAAACTCAACAGTCACGCTAAGCACTTCAGATTCAGTTTGATGAGAGAAGTCATTTACAATTCAAATCCGTTTTGCTGGATGAATTTCAACCCAAATGCTGGTTGTTGTCATTCACTAACTGGAGAGATAAACTACCACATTCCCATGAGCTCCCAGGAGTGAACAGAAGTAAAGTGATTAAGGAAGTGAGAGAAACAGAAAAAAAAGGAAGGAAAACAAGGCAATGAAAGAAGAAAAAAAAAGAAAAAAGAAAAACAAGCAGGTAGTACATCTTTTAATATTCCAAGCTTTCGTTTCATTCTGACGAACATCAACAGGGGGGCTTGTCCACACTCTTGGAGCAGAATAGCATGATTAGCATACTATAAAGCCCCTCTCTGTCCCAAGCTAATCTCCCTTTGTGTGCTGTCCTATGATGAGTATTCTTGACATTTCTACAGCTTATGCAAGGAGTTGCTCCCCTTAATCATACTGCCAATGATAGCCTGTGTGTGTGTGTGTGTGTGTGTGTGTGTGTGTGTGTGTGAATGTGACCAGGGTGTCCAGGGACAGGGTCTCGAGTGACGACCAGCACTAGTCACATCCCAGCAAATTAACAACATCTCCAGGCCTGCTGGGATATTGTTAATATTCAGAATGTGAATATTAACATGACCAGCAAGAAAGCACACGATCCTGAAGGCCAAAAGAAAGACAAAAGAAGAAATAAATGATCAGGCTTATGCACCAACCTTGCAGTCAACAGGGATAGGCTCACATTTGACTGCTCCACATTTCACTTTTAGGTAGAATCTCTCAGTGTCTGTGTTTTACCTGTGAATTTTTTTTTTTTTTTTTGTAAAGCCAATTCCCACTACAGTTGGCAATGTTTCTAATGGACTGTTTATTCTAAACCGATATAGACAACATTCATTTAAACAAATTATATTTATTCCAATAAAGCTGGCCGCTTTTTTCCATCAACAGATGTTTACATGCAGCCTAATAATCCATCAACAATCTCGCTGAAAGCTCAATCAAGGAAAAAAAATAATAAATTCACGTACGGTATACGCGACAATAGCAATAGATTAAGGCCATTCTGACCGATCCAAACAAAATTCCAATGCAGTCAAGCAGGGTGAAAAATCCTTTAAATAATGGATTAAACTGAAGAATAGTAGCCATGTAAACCTTTCTGTTTGATTGCCTCCTCAAGCAGAATCTATGTTTGCATTCTGAGCATGTACTTTTGACACCTTGCACAATAAACCTGTGTAAACAAAGAAATAATTTTGAGCTCAACAATCAGTGTGATTAAAAAGCTGAATGTGCTGACTAGTCTTCTCATTGTTATGGTAAGTCTGAAATTAAACCTTGCAACACAACCTTGCATTGAAGTATAAATGGAGATTTTATAGATTTTGCAGAGCATCCATTTAAAGACATACTGTATATACAGTAAAGAACCCATTTTGAAATGGCATTCCTGGTTCAGAGTCAGGTGTCTCATCCACCACATGGAAAGCCTGGATTCGCTTCCCACCAAATGCCCAAACCCAGCCATTGGATTCAGTACTGGTCCCAAGCCTGGATGCCTACAATGGAATTGCTGCATCAGGAAGGGCGTCCAGTTTACTATTTGTGCCAAGCTGTGTGCGCTGTGGTGACCCTGTGACAAGAGCAGCCAAAAGAACAACAACATAAAGAAACCATTTTGAATCTGCATTTGGAATGATTCCATAAACATCACTGATAATGTTTGCATGTAGACAACCATCATCTCTGACTGAACATCAAGGACATCACTACAGAGAGCTCTAACGCATCCAATAAACTGTACTGCTGTTCGGTGTCAAATTCATATTTGCACTATAAACTGTATAACAAATAGTGAACTGCTTTATCTGACTAAAAATAAAATGTAATTAAACCAGAATTTACTTGCATACAATTAGGAATATTATTATAAAGCTAAATAGCACCAACAGTATGGACCACACTTGAAATAAAATGGGTCGTACAATATTGTAAATCAGACTGAGATGGTTGCAGTGGAATTACTAGCATACAGTATTTATAAACATGGAGTAATACAGATAAATTTACAGGAATGTGGGTGTTCCAACAAAGTCTACTTTTGGATGGTTGAGTTCCTTCACTTTCTGGTCTTGGTCCCTGGGCAGTAGATGCTCGAAGCACTAAAGCTCAGAGTTGCCTCTCAAAACATTAGGGGCTCAAGCTCCAGCACCACCAAGCTGCCACTGGTGTCCCTTGAAAAATGCCCTCAACTGTCACCGCTCCAGGACCACAGTATATGTTTAGAAATACATACTGTATGTGACATACAGCATTAAGCCGTTTTCTTTCTTTTCTATCAGGACTGCTTGCTTTAGATAGACTGCTGGTCAGGGAGCTCAGTGTGGTTAGTGCACTCGGTTGATCTCACTACCCTTTAGAGTGTCCATCAGTCCTGGTTGGTTCTGTTTCTCAAACTAGCCAGAGATGCTTCCTGCCAAAATGTTTTTTGAAGGTGCAGTTGTAAACTTTTCATAGCACTTTAGAGAGCAGTGCAGATACCTTATGATTGTTAATAGGACAGGAGCATGACAGATCCTGTACGGCATGAATACGGTACCAAGGCCCTGGAAACTGTGATCCTTTTGATCGTTTGGGAGTAGCCTCTCTCCTTCTTCATGCTGAAATCCACCATCAGCTCCTTGATCTAGCTGATGCTCAGGAGGATGTTGTTCTCCTGCCACCAGTTCTCCACACCACTGTTGTCAAAATAAAAACTTGATAATGGTGGTATAGTTGGAGGTGGCCACTGAGTCATAAGTGTACACTGAGTACAGCAGTGGCCTCAGGACATGGAGGGCTGTGCACTTAATTGAATTTTACAAATAAATGACTGCGCATCATTTTGTTCCACAACAACATTATTGTTTTGTGTCCAGCACAAGTGGGCAGTTTGATTATCACTGAAGAAGAGCCAAATCAATAGCGATTATTTTGCTTAGCAGAGTGTTTTACTAGTAAAATAGCTATTTTTCTCTAATGGAATCTTTGGCCCGGCTTGTGAAAAGATGGCAGAAAAAGAGACTCTGGTCAACAAGAAAGGTAAATTCAATTCAGCTGTTTGAAAACACTGGTTTCAAGGAGGTTGACGAAGCGCAGCATCGCGGCGCAGTCATCAATTTAAGCCTCTTGATCCTGCAACCACCTTCCCATCCAGCTCTCAGAGACATTAAGAAATAACATATTCCAACACATTTTTTCTAGCAAAAGATATGTGCCCGATATGCTTCTGTTAGTGATCAGGGATTCAAACTGGTAAACACTTTAGATAAGTGTTAAGCGAAACGTCTTAATATCGCAGCAGCTATTCCGAGGGTTTGTGGAGTCCAGGCCTTGATATATCAACTGTTTTGTCTGCAAAAGATGGAGCTACAGAATATTATTATGCAGGTGGTTTTAGTGTTACGGCATGTTCCACAGTCAACGAATTATCATTTGTAATAATTGTGATCTCAGTATTGACCAAAATAATTGTGATTATAATTTTTTACCATAATCAAGCAGTGGGTGAGACATACAGTATCTGCACACTCATCCTGTTTGTGGTAGTCTACTGACACAGATCTGGGTTATGTCTTTTGGAGAGGATTACAGTGTTAAATGCTGACCAGTACAGCATATTGTATGAACATGCATGTGAACTGCTTTTATCTACCAGCTCACATTAGGATGCAACACCGTAACTCTTAAAAAAAAAAAAAAAAACAGTTTCCACGGAGTCTACATTGTTTGTCTATGTTAATGCACTACAATCAATATTGTACCTGAGCATGCCAAGTCAATGACTTGTTTATAAAACTGCAGCGCTCTTTCGCAGCCTTGTGTGGGGGTGTTTCAGTCTGCTATCACATTGCAGCCGGAGAGTGTGTTTCGTGTCACTAACATGGTGCCTCAGGCACTCTGTAAACATAGCCTTAGAGCTCAAGCACTCTGTGGCTCTATCCATGGTAATGACACGCTGACAAAGCAAAACGCAGGCTGTTTGGGCTGATAGCTACGGTTCGCCCAGTCATATGACTGAGTGTTTAATTGCCATAGCAACAGCTAGCTGCTTCATATTGCATGCCGCTTCAATCTTGGTCTCCCTAGAGCACAAGTTCATGAATATTTCAAAAGTCCCTGCATGTGACAGTAAGGATAAGTTTCTGCTCAAGGAAAAATCACTCTGCATTCGAAAGTCATAATGGAGATGAGCTAAGCACAGAAAAAGTAATATGTTGTAATGGCCTAAGAGCTCAACACCCTTTGGTATACAATATATCAATAAATTACCTCACACTCTTGTTATGGAACAAAGTGGTGCGAGGTGAAGGTTCTGAACTTTTAAATACCCACAAACCATTTTTTTTTCTATATTGAGAAATAAATTGTTCAACTTGACATTTTCCAAAAATGTCATTTGATAAATGAGGAAGAGCCAGAAACAACCACACTTACCTACTGGCAAGGGTCTACAAATTAGGCACGTCCTCAACCCTACATGCTGTACCTCTCACCCTAGTAATCAGATATATTGAACATGGTTTTGAATATATTAAATGCTTTTGAGATTTTTTTTTATTATTTATTTTAAAATGCAATAACCGTCTATGTATTTAAAATTAATTTATATTTTCTATTCAGACCTTTAGTTTCTTACTAATGGATAAAAGGACTAAGGTGAACGTGCATTTTCATTTTTTTCACATTTTATAAAGTTGAGGGTATACTCAAACTATGGGAAATTGAAAAAGTTAATTAGCCTAATCTGCATGTCTTTGGACTGTGGGAGAAAACCAGTGAGCCCGGAGGAAACCCACCAAGCACGGGGCGAACATGCAAACTCCATGCACACAGAGACGGAAATCGAACCTGGCCAGAAATCAAACTTGGACCATGGAGGTGCTTAGTGCTAATCACTACACCTAATAGTGGTTTGAGCAGCCTGATTACCAACTATACAGTATACCTACAGTACAGTATATACTGTACTATAACAGCAATGGGCATGATGGGCATCCAAGTCTCATTCATGCCCACAGGGACCAAAGACTAGCCTGTCCAAATTTCAGTATCTTCTATTCACGATCAGTAAAATTTTAATATTATAAAAAAGTTCATTATTGGAGACTCATGGTGTCACACACTAATCAGATAATTAACTCACTTAACACCTGCAAAGGTTGCTTGAGCCTTTAAATGGTCTCTCAGTCTGGTTCAAGCAGCTGGCTGTTCACAGAGTCCTGTATCCAAGCACATTAACGTAAAATTTGAATGCAATGAAAAAATGTGGTGGAAAAAGGTGCACAAGCAGCCTTGAGAGGATTGTGAATCAAATTGCTTGTGTCAAGGCACTCCTAAACCAAAGACAATGTCAGAGGCGTCTTACCTAGGTTAAGGACAAAAAAGACTGGATTCTGGCCCAGGGGAACAAAGTCCTCTTTTCAGATGATAGTAAATTTTGCATTTTATTTGGAAATAAAAGTCTGGAGGAAGAGAGGAGAGCGACACAATCCAAGTTGCTTGAAGTCCAGTGTAAAGTTTGCACAGTCACTATCGGTTTTGGGAGTCGTGTCATATGCTGGTGTTGGTCCACTTTGTTTTATTACTGTAGGTCCAAGGTCAGTCCTGCCATCTACTGGGAAGTTTCCAAGTATTTTATGCTTCCCTCTGTGGAAAAGCTTTATGGAGATGCTGATTTAATTTTAACTTTTTAATTTTAATTTTAACAGGACTTGGCATCTGCTGACATTGACAAAAGTGCTAAGACAGTGGAACCTTGGATTGCGAGTACACAGGAGCTCCCCTGCTCCTGCAAGAAAAAAAAGTTAAAAAGACTGTAGCAGTGCGGGCAATCAATCTGTTTAGAGGAGTGATTCCGGAAGTGTGTGTGTGTGTGTCCAACATTTCTGTGTTAAAAAACTTTTTCTTTCTTTCTTTTTTCTTTTTATTAGTCTATAATATTCTAATTTATTCTTGAAATATATCAGTCTGTGTGTAATAAATCTATATAATTTGAACTTTTAAAATAGAATAACTGAAATAAATCACCTTTTTGTTGATATTCAACTTTATTAAGATGCACCTGTATGTATGTGCATATACAGTATGCACATGCACTGAGACTAAGCATGGGAGATGATTACCCACAATCCCGCAGCACTCGCGAGAGAGAAGATCCTTTAACTCAGTTGTGGTCACGTGACAAAGCGTATACATACTACTAATATTTCAAGATCTTGCTCATTTATTAAGTTAAAATTTATTACACATTTCTGCTTGTCTTGCAAAACACTTGCGGGCCAAGTTACTCGCAATCCAAGGTTTTACATATATAGAGCTTCCAAAGCATCAGAGGGATCTCAAGGTATCAATCAGAAGGCGGCTACAAAAAATTTCCAACGCATTAGATATACCATGGCACACAGTGAAGACAGTTATCAGTGAAGAAAATATAGCCCATAGTGACATTACCAAGAACCAGATGTCCCTCCAAAAATGCTAAATAGAGGAGAAGAAAACTGGTCAGGGCTGCCTATTATTAAAGGTGCTGCAGACATTTTTGCCAAATACTGTCAGTGTAGTACATGTGACAACAATGTCCTGTATTCTTCATATTTCTGGTCTATAGGGTAGAGTGAAAAAAAAAAAAAAAAAAACTTCCAAGCTTCCAAAACTTTTGCAAAAACACGTCTCACAAAAGCATGTGATGCTGATCTTTTTGGCCATAATTTCAAAAGGTATGTTTGGTGCAACAACAACACTGCACATCACCAAAAGAACATTATACACACAGTGAAGCATGGAGGTGGCATGCTTTGGAGCTGTTATGCTTCAACTGGAAATGTTCTTAGTCAAGGTGGAGGGAATTATGAACAGTTCCAAATACAAGTCAATGTTGGCACAAATCCTTCAGGATTGGCTAGAAAGTTGAGAATGAAGAGGAACTTTATCTTTCAGCATGACAACGACCCAAAGCATACACCCAAATCAATAGAAGATTGGCTTCACCAGAAGAAGATTAAAGTTTTGGAATGGCCCAGCCACAGTCCAGACCTGAATAAGATTGAAAAGCTGTGAGGTGATCTAAAGAGGACTGTGCACAGGAGATGCCCTTGCACTCTGACTGATTCGGAGCTTTTTCCGAAAGAGCGGGCAAATATTTCCAAGCCAGGATGTCTCATGCGGATAGACTCCCACCCAAAAAGACTGAGTGTGTAATAAAATCAAAGGGTTCTTTAAAAGTAGTAGTTTAAGGGTGTGTATATTTATGCAACCACATTATTATTTTTTTATTTATACTCCCCTCTAAAAGATTTAGATTATTTTTCAACAGAGTTCTACAGCTTATAGGTGACATTAAAGGTGAAGAAAAAAAAAATTATTTATCTTGGTCTCATTTTTTTACATCACAAAAACTTGCCATTTTAACAGAGGTGTGTAGCCTTCTTATATTCACTCTGTGTGTGTGTGGGGGGTATATATATCTGCTAATGTTTATGCTATATATGCTAATTGCAATTATTGCTAATCATGTTTTTGTGAAACTAGTACAGTAAAATTATTTTTTTTGTGTCCACACAGGAATTTATTTTATGTGAAAAACATGTCAAAGTTCAGCCTGCTGCCTTAATGGGTCACTTTCTTTTTAGCCACTACTGTACAAGATGTCCCTTTAAACTTCAACCTGTTAACCTGCACAGCCATCTTAATAACAGTGTCTATGCGCCTGAAGGTCAGTAAAAAGTAAAACTGATTTTCTTCTTTTTTTTTTTTTTTAACCTGTGTTTTAACTATTAGTAAAAAAATAAATATTTTGAGTTTAAAATTATTGACTTTCAATTTCTATATAGTGTGTAATATTTTATATTGCCATCTGCAATTCAAAGTGGCTGGCAATTTTGATGCAAATCTGAACACTACTGTAACTGGCAAAAAAATAAATAAATCATTACAAAGAAGAAAATAATTGAACATTTGCACAATTAAAACTGCATTAAATTGAAAATTTAATTTGAGATAAAGACTTAGAAACAAATAATGAATGTGACCATGGTGTTAGGAAGTCAATTTATATTAGCATTCCATGTATCTTTTTAATAGATGTTATGCATAGAGTCAGCTACAGTACAAGGACGTCACTAAAAGCAAATGACAAAAAGCAGGAGGAAATTAACAACTGTGTAATAACAATTAAATGATTAATCATCTTTCAGAAAGTATTAACAGTGTGTGTTTGGGATATTGCCAGACATTGCAACAAAGTATTATTACACTTAATATTCAGAAGACTAAATTTTTTATTCTTTCTTAAACAGTTTCTTGAAAAGTGAGATGGCCAGAAACTAGTTGATTTAGCGTTGGTATGGTTTAGTGTCAACATCCTGATCAATGCACCTAAAAAAAAGTACTAGTTTTAGATTAATATTATTTTTTGCTACATTTATGTTAATTGTTCCTTATCTGGTAAAGTCTTAGTGTTAAAATAAACAATAATAAATGGTCATGCAAGTGAAGCACCACCCCTAAAGCCATGATGAATTACATGGGGAAAATTCATCCAAGCATTTATGCACATACTCAACCAGGCTATTTTGTAATGTAGAATAAATCTACATTTTTTTTCTTTTATTTGTGACAAAATAAACAAACTCCATTAATTAAAAACCCTAATTTAAGTTCAGTGAGTGTGTTTAATTATAATGCAATCTCATGTCTAAAATAATTGAGGAGCTGAACAGAGAGCAAATTAAGTCGGAGTTAGAAGCCAGGTGGCATTGTGCCCACTGACAGCACTGTGGCCTCCAGGGATGAGGGTTAGATTTCTATGTGCGATTGGTATGTGTGGAGTTTGCATGTTCTCCCTGTGCTTACTGGGCTTCCTCTGGGTTCTCTGGTCTCCTCACACTGTCCAAAGACTTGAAGCTTAAGGTACTTGGAGTGGTGTGTGTGTTTGTGTGTGTGTGTGTGTATTGGTAAGGACCAAATGTATTTACATATATAAGAATATCTGAAAGACTAACATTGCGTTGTTTCCCACAAGGAAAATGATCAATTAATGTACTCAAATAGTAAATGACATATATTATATTATTTCTGCTTGTTCTGCATTTGTCAAATGTACGTGGGACATCTGTAGGGGAAATATGTTTCTCCACCCACAAGTAAATACCAAAAATGTAATGTTCGAGCTGCACTAAAAATTTACTTAGAACACAGTGTTGTTAAATTCTCAAATCAGGAAACGTAGCTCTAAAAGCAATTCTGACAAATTAAATGTATTTAAAACAACATGACTATACTAAAGGAATAATTCTAGTATACCGTTTTTTTCTATAAGAAAAGGTCATTTACACGGTTTGTGCTAAGGACACAAAGTGCAATAAAAACTGACTAAAAAAATTACTGAAAAACATACAGAAAACCTAATAATAACTGATATGGTTAACCTTTTTTCTAAGAACATGCTTCTTTGCTCTAACATTTATGGACGAAGAAAATTTTCAGGACAAAGACCTCTAAGCTTTCCAGTTTCTTAGTCACTGGATGGTATGATAATTTTTTTCTTATTAACTTCAACATTTTAACACAACACTGTATATGTATATATATATGATTAAAACAATATGGCTCATACTCTGGTTTCCTCCCACAGTCATGCAGAATAGGCTAATTGGCGTTCCCAAATTGCCCGTAGTGTGTGCGGTTTGTGCCCTAAGTCTCCTGGGATAGTCTCAAGCCCCCCTGCGACCCTGTATACCACTTTATACAGGATAAAGTGGTATAGAAGATGAGTGAGTGAGTATCCTGCTCATGTAGCTCATGTAGTTCCTTAACAAATATAAAGGAAATTGCTGTGGCTGTAGCCCTGGGCAGAAACTTTAAAGATTGGGTTAGTATATTAATCAAATGCACCTTGTGTCAAATTTAGAAAATACCTTCTCGTTGTTCTCTAACTGTCCATTTTAGGGCCCTTGCTCTGTAAATATGAAAATGAAAAATAAAGTGGAGCCGACTCTATCACACAACCCTGTTCCAGTAAATCAGCAACAGATGCATGTTCATGCTCTGGCACAGGACATGGAGAATGAGATGCATGATTGAGGTGGGTGTATAATGTAGCTATTACTCAGGCACCCATAGACAGGGAGACACATGATTAGCAGAAAGTACTCTATAAGGCAATCTAGAGAAAGCAGATGCAAGGTTTAGTTGTATTTGTCATGCAATGAAGATTGATGGTGAGTAACGTTCTGTTCAAAGAATTGATAAACACAGAAACATGCTGGACTCCACAAACTGAACAAAATAAAGGATATATGAATAGGCAAGGGCGAAGACTTACATTAACATCATTAAGGCATGGTGGAAAAGTCCTGAACCAAGAAAACTGATAAACATTTCTGATTAACAGGTACATAGATGACAGCTGTTTCACAAAGTTTGTGAGTCTTCCAAAGAAGATGCGTCACCTGCCCACTGAATGTTCTGTTTCTAAAAATGAAATATCTAGTACACCTCTCATGTTTCCTAATAAAGGTTCTGTGAATGTTTGAACAAATCCCATTGAATGATTTAGTAGGAGTTGTGGGTAGAGAGACATTGAGACAATGACAACGGATGGTGGATGACGGCTGCTAAAAGTTTAGATAAATTCCCATGACTTGGCAGAGTTGAGGATAGGAGATTTGACATACCTCCTTTTAATCATGTTTGAATTTTTAATTCATTATTTTCTTAGAAAAAAAAATACAAAATGAAACTGCTAGTTAGGGGGTCTGCAAATTTCCATAAATGACTTGCGCATAATGAGTTGCGGAGATCCCACACTTAATACAGTACATTGTCACCGTGTTTGAAGAGTTTGCATATAAACACTGTGACATACGCTGCACTTTTCATCACGAAGTGATAGTGAGAGGAATTGGATGCAGTATTTATAATAAATTACCTGAATGCGACCGGTAACATAACTGGTAAGCACCAGAGAAACCTATTAGTATAAAAAGACCACATTAGTATGAAAAGACCACATTAGTATGGATGTAATATGGTCTTCTACAATGTTGCATTTACCATGGTCATAGCACATGCACTGCCAAGCAATGCTAGCTTTTATTTCGTTAACCCAAAACATTACAAACATGTTTTTGTATGCTGTCCATTATGGGGAAAAGTTATAGGCCAAGAAAAGTACAAGCGGTACATGTATAATTATGCTTGTTTTGATTCATTCATGAGAATTACAGTAGATGTCAACTTCTATTCTTTTTTTTTCAGTTGCGTGTCTTGTTGCAGTGGCACGATGGATTAGTGGTTAACAATGTCACCTTGCATCTCCAGGATTCAGATTCAAGAGTTTGCACGTTCTTCCTGTGCTGGTGGGTTTTTCTTCAGATGCTTCAGATTAGACTAACTGGTGTTCCCATATTGCCCATTGTGTGTGGGTGAACGCTTGAGTGTGTGTGTATGTGTGTATGTGTGCCCTGCGATGGATTGACACCCTGTCCAGGGTGTACCCCACCTCGCGCCCTAAGTCTCCTGGGATAGGCTCCAGTTTCCTTGCGACCCTGTATACAGGATAAAGAGATGATGATGATAGATGATGATAGATGATGATTGATTGAGTGAGTGAGTGAGTCTGGTTGCCTTGGCCGATTGTATACAGTACATTTATACAATGAAGCACTGAGCTGAGCTGTGTAACTGTTTGACGGTTAATTTCAATTAACAACAATCCTCCTCCAGAAATCTTTAACTTCACTTCATGTAGGGGTGCATCACATCACACTGTGGTCAATTATTTTGCTATAACTGTGACGAGAACTACTATCACCTACACAATTGTAAAATAATAATAATAATAATACTAATAATAATGTTTTTCATATCATTGTGACACTGGCTAAAAGTAAACTCAATTGACTTAACTAATACATGTTCCATAGCTACAGGGAGGCAAAAAGTGAAAAAACAAGAAAGAAAGAATTTTAAAAGGAAACAGAATGTAATAGAATAATGATAAAATGTGGTTTTGCTTCACCTCAAAAGCTACATTGAGGCTGGACCTTATTATATCATTGGAAGGTGAATGTCAGCCATTTCTGAGATTTTTAAGTTTCACTGAGAGAAAAACATCAGGCCAGTGATGGGAGAGAGACAGAAAAAGTAGAAGCCACAGGAGAATATTTGAAGGTCTCATCCCATGCCTTTTCTCTTTATCCAATTTGTAAGGCCAAACACAAAGAGCACTGGGGAAGCCTAATGCACTCAGAAGAGCCCAACCACATAAAGGATGTATAGCAAAAAGAACAGAGAGGAAAGACACCAAATGCCTTCCTGCTGATAATGATGTGCCGCTGCTGAATATTTCAGCATGAGGGTTGTTAAATGTCTTTTCATGGGAGCCGTATTGTGTGCTGAAGCTAGAAAACAGGCTGTGAACAGTTTCTAAAAAATGGCCATATTAGCCTCAACACCAAATACAGTGTAACATCTCTCATGCAGAACTAATAAATTAATCAAAATCAGGGTGTTTCAGGTTTTTGCTCTATAACAAATTTTAGACAATATATATGACACAAACAAATAATCCAACACATGCCAAAAACATATTGTGTATACATTCAAGCCAATGTTTAACCATAAAAGCACAACTAACCGCAAATTTATAATGCTGAGCATACCACAGTGTTAAAGAGTGTTTAACAATCAGCCATAACACTAACACCACCGTCAGGTAAATTGAATAACATATTATATTTAAATTATATTATATAGCAGTAAACTGGTGAAAGAATCAAGACCCGATCCCACAGAAAAGCCAATCTAGCACAAATTTCTGAAAAGTCAATGCTGGTCATGATGAAAAGGTATCAGTGCATCACAGATTGCTGTGTACGACCCCACAACCCACAGCATGCGAAGGATAAGCTGCTAACGCCCTGGGCCCGTATTCATAAAGCTTCTTAGAATTCTCTCCGAGAGCTCCTATCTTAGCTTAAAAAGTCCTAGCTGAGAGTCCTAGACTAAAAGTGATTTAGAACACTTGGAGTAAGGAAAGTAAAAAAACCTGTGTTTTAGTGAGGATGTGTGGTTGCTAGGGATGATGAAGTCAAGTCAAGTCAAGTACTGTGATTGTTGATTAAAAAAAAAAATCTGTAAAGGCTCTTTGTGAAAATAGAATATATGATAATACAGGGTAGGCCATTTATATGGATACACCTTAATAAAATGGGAATGGTTGGTGATATTAACGTCCTGTTCGTGGCACATTAGTATAAAAAAAAAAAAAACAATAAGGGGGGGCAAACTTTTCAAGATGGGTGGTGACCATGGTGGCCATTTAGAAGTCATGTGACACATCATACTTATTGGGAATTCCACAAGAAAAACAATGGTGTGCTTGGTTTTAACGTAACTTGACATGTCAAAGAGGTTAACACGTGATGAGCGGATCGAAATTGTGTTGATATCTGGTGAACGCAGCAACCGGGTCATTGCAGCAGATTTCAATGCAAGACACCCCTCGAGACCACCCATCTCCCATGCTACAGTTAGCAAACTGCTTGCTAAGTTTTGTGAAACTGGTTCAGTGTTGGATTTGCTAAAATGTGGATACATGAAAACTGTCACTAATGAACAAACATCAGTGGCTGTCCTAGCTTCATTCAGCAAGAGCCCACAGCGTAGCACTTGCTGCATGTCACTGGAGAGTGGCATTAGTCGTAGGCATTAATCCCTACGGCGGATATTAGCTACTCACAAATGGCACCCTTACAAACTCCAGCTACTGCAGCATCTCAACGAGGATGACCCAGATCGGCGCACACAATTTGCAGAATGGGCAAAACAAAAATTGGAACAGGACCCTCAGTTCACGCAGAAGATTTTGTTCAGTGATKAGGCAAACTTTTATGTGAATGGCGAAGTTAACAAACAAAACCACCGTCTGCCACTAACCCACATTGGATAGATCCCTCCAAGACTGTTGGAACAAAAAAATGATGGTATGGTGTGGTATATGGGGTACAAAAATAGTGGGGGCATTCTTCATCAATGGAAACTTCAAGGCCACTGGATATTTGAAATTGCTACACGAAGATATGTTTCCCTCTTTATGCACTGAAGCTGGCACGTTCCCTGAGTTTTTCCAGCAAGATGGTGCACCACCACATTATGGGTGTCAGGTCAGAGCATTCCTAGATGAACAGTTTCCTGAAAAGTGGATTGGTCGTCGTGGGCCAGTTGAATGGCCCCCAAGGTCTCCCGATCTGACCCCCTTAGACTTTTATCTTTGGTGTCATCTGAAGGCAATTGGTGTGAAGATACAAGATGTGCAGCACCTGAAACTACAGATACTGGAAACCTGTGCTGGCATTTCTCCTGCGGTGTTGCTATCAGTGTGTGAAGAGTGGAAGAAGAGTGTTGCATTGACAATCCATCATAATGGGCAGCTCATTGAACACATTTTATAAGTGGTCAGAAACTTACTCATGAAAGAATAAAGTTACGTTAAAACCAAGGGATTTCTTCCCGCCGCGCTCAACAGTCAGGACCGTCGGCCACCCGGTCCCGACCAGGTCTGACCCCTATTAGGCGTGAGGTGCAGAAGGAGCGCGTGACCAGCTCGTAATGACGAGGGTGGGGCTCGCCACTCTTCTCAATCTGCCTCAAAAAGGCCGTACCTGAGGAGCTTCCTCTCTACAAAGGGGAAGTCCTGAGGCTTGTGCGCCCAGGGCCGTGGGGGTGTCTCCCCCCGGGGAGGGATACCTGGATTTCCTTCACAGACTAGGTTCTCCTCCCTGGCACTCCCAGGAGGCCAGTGTTCAAACCCCACCACTGGTGTTTCGGGGAGCATCGGTTTCCAACGAAATTTTGGGTGTTCGGCCAGCCGAAGTGTCAAAACTCGTGCCCCTTTCGGAGAAGCTGGCAGAATGGAAACTACTGCCAGGTGTATCTCCTTGGGTACAAAGGACTGTAGGCACAAGCTACAGGATTCAGTTTGCACATCGTCCTTCGCGTTTCAACGGCGTGGTCTCCACTTCCGTGAAACAAGAACAAGCACATCTTCTGGGCCAGGAATTACAGACTTTGTTGGGCAAAGGGGCTGTAGAACATGTTCCTCTCCCAGACAGAGAGTCGGGCTATTACAGTCGGTACTTCTTGGTTCCCAAGAGAGATCAGGGGTTGCGTCCAATTTGAACCGCTATCTCAGGATGTTGACTGTCAAAAGGATTCTCAAATCCAACCAGAGGATTGGTTTGTGACAATCGACCTCAAGGACACATATTTCCATACAGAAATATTGCCACAATACAGGAAGTTCCTGAGGTTCACTCTCGGGGGCGAAGCTTACCAGTATCGGGTACTTCCATTTGGCCTAGCTCTGTCACCCCACACATATACAAAATGCATGGATGCAGTCCTGGCTCCTTTAAGACTCCAGGGCATCCGTATTTTTAATTACATCGACGACTGGCTGTCGTCCTAGCTCATCTTCATTCTTTAGGCTTGAGACTCAACGCCACGAAAAGCATTCTCTTTCCTGTTCAGAAGACAACATATTTAGGTGTCACATGGGATTCGGGCACAATGCGGGCACAGCTGTCTCCTGCTCGTGTCGACTCCATTCTCAACACCCTGAAGGAAATAAAGCTAGGCCAGAAGGTGACTGTTCATCACTTTCAGAGATCTCTAGGCCTCATGGCAGCCTCATCCACAGTGATATCTTTAGGTCTTCTGCACATGAGAGCATTTCAGTTTCATTCAAGGGCCAATCCCTAGAGGCTAATAAGGGTTACGTGCCGGTGGCTTTGTACACTTTCTATGTGGTTCAGATACCAGTTTCTGGCTTTGGGTCCCACTTTAGGTCTGTCTTGTCGTCGCAATATGCTAAGGACAAATGCTTCCCTCACAGGGGTGCCGTCTTGGATGGCCGTCCAGCACAAAAGGCTACCATGTCCTAGTGCGGGTGGACAACACTGCGGTAGCCTCATACATAAATTGGCAGGGTGGACTGTGCTTGCGCCGCTTGAACAAATTGGCACACCAGGTTCTGCTTTGGGCACAGGACAAGTTCCTGTCCCTCAGGGCAATTTACATTCTGGGGCATATGACTGTAGGAGCGGACTTGCTATCCAGACAGGCTGTGACACATGGGGAATGGAAACTCCACCCAGAAGTAGTCAGTCAAATCTGGGAAAGATTTTATGTAGCAGAGGTGGACCTCTTTGCCTCGCAAGAGGCAGTACAATGTCCCCTTTACTACTCTCTGACTCCTCCAGCTCCCCTGGGTCTGGACGCGATGACCTACACGTGGCCCAGATTGCGCCTGGTGAGGGTTCATCAACAGGGTTTGCACCTCTTATTGATAGCGCCCCACTGGCCGACCAGAGTTTGGTTCTCGGATCTAATATCTCTCCTCGACGGCTCACCCTGGGTGATTCCAGTGAGGAAGGATCTTCTGTCTCAGGTGCAGGGGACAATATTTCATTCCCGGCCCGAGTTCTGGAACCTTCACGTCTGACCCCTGAAGGGGCCCAAGAGATGCTGGTCTTCCAGCCAGCGTAATTGAAACTATTCTAAGTGCCATGGCTCACTCCACTAGAAGAACTTATGCCCTCAAATGGAGTGTATTTGAAAGTTGGTGCATGGCAAGACWWRTAGACCCAGTSMACTGCCAGAYTGTTYCAGYGCTGGAGTTTCTGCAAGAAAAGTTGTCCTCGGGCTTAGGCCCTAGTACTTCCAGAACGTACGTAGCCGCTATTTCGGCTTGTCATGTTCTGACCGATGGGGTTTCTGTGGGAAAGTACCATTTAGTTGCCCATTTTATTCGTAGAGGTAAACGGTTGAGGTCGCCCACTAGAGCGATGGTCCCTTCGTGGGACTTAGCTATTGTGCCCAAAGGCCTGGTTGACACCGCTTTCGAACCACTAGAGTGCTTGTCAGCACCTGTCAGGCTTCTGTCTCTTAAGATGGTTTTTCTTATGGCTATTACTTCTTTGAGGAGGATTGGGGATCTGCAGTCTCTGTCAGTCTCCCCATCCTAAGCTATTCTGCATCCCCAACCGTAACTATATTCCGAAGGTTCCATTCTCGACTATGCACCCAGTCGTTCTCGAAGCCTTCTGCCCTCCGTCTTTCACAGCTGCAGAGCAGGCAAGACTTCACTTTCTGTGTCCAGTATGTTCTCTTCAGATTTACATCCACCGCACTAGTCAGTGGCGTAAGTCAGAGCAGCTTTTCATTTGCCATGGGGGCGCAACCGCAGGGCGACCACCACTAGACTGCCTAGACTTTGCCCCTGGGCTAGTCAAAGCTATTCTGCATCCACAACCGTAACTATCTCCCGAAGGTTCCATTCTCGACTATGCGCCCAGTCGTTCCCGAAGTCTTCTGTCCTCCGTCTTTCACAGCTCCAGAGCAGGCAAGACTTCACTTACTGTGTCCAGTATGTTCTCTTCAGATTTACGTCCACCGCACTAGTCAGTGGCGCAAGTCAGAACAGCTTTTCATTTGCCATGGGGGCCGCAACCGCGGGGCGACCACCACTAGACAGACGCTGTCATGTTGGGTGAGAGATGCTATTGCCCTAGCCTATGAGGCGCGTGGTCACACTTTGCCTCTGGGAATCAGGGCTCATTCGACCAGGGGGATTGCCTCATCAATTGCTCTGGCAAGAGGTGTCCCCTTGCAGCAGGGGTGTGATGCGGCAGGTTGGCTCTCTCCGCACACGTTTGTTAGATTTTATAGTCTAGATGTCAATGCTACTCCGGGCTCGCGGATCCTCGAGTCAGCATGCCAGAACTTGGTCTGAGACCTCCTTGGCTATTGTGCGCACACAACCTGGAGGTCTAGTCACTTGCAGTGCGGCAGCATTGGTATTCTCGTTCCCATAGCGTTTTCATGCAGCATCAAGTGTAGCTTTTGAAAGGGAACGTCTTGGGTTACTTAGATGTTACCCTGTTCCCTGATAAAGCGGGAACGAGAAGCTGCGCTTCAATGCCGCACTGCTGGCGTGCCTGGACGTCCTTTCAGACAAAATTGACCTACGGATGTTTCTGGTTCACTCCTATTTATAACCTGCAGGTGCACCTTATCATGTCACCTGACCAAGGTTATAAGCTAAAGTATTTGGCGTATTGGATACACACAGTCCCGAGAACAAAGAGATGTTCCCATTGCGTTTTCACACAGCATCCCGTTCCCGCGCTTTATCAGGGAACAGGGTTATGGCTAAATAACACGAGACGTACTTACATTTATTTACCATACTGATTTAATTACTTGTAATCCATTTCAGATTGATGGGAGCAAAATGGCACAGATTTGACCCATTTACATAATTGCAGGACAGTCTATTTAAGTTGCACTTTTAGATGGTATGTAGCCAACAATCCAAGAGAGATGGAAGGAAGTTAAAATACAAGAAAACCGAATTGGACAGAAGAGCAGTGTTTACTTTTACATTCAGTATTTGGAGTATATTTCTTCTTTCCTCCATTTTGTCGATTTTTTATTTGAACATTATTGCTGATTGGTGTATCATCATACAATATACACCACTATATCCCGAACAATAATGTTTAAATGATTGTGCTGTCTAACTTATTAACAAATTGTTAGTTTAAAATGATTCCTTTTAAGTTCACAAGACCATTTGATTCAAAAGCTGTATTCTCTTGGTTCACTTGGGTTGAGAATTCAAATGCACGTCTACCTATTGAACAATTTAACCTGATTAAAAAAAGCACATTTTGAAGCAAAAACTATGCATTATACATTCAAACCCTATATGAATCAAAATGAGTTCGAACAAACTGATCTCGCACATAGGTCAAAAACACAAATGTTGTGATTAACTCAAAGAGCATCATGTTTGTCTAGCCATGTTTGTCTAAAGGAACTGAATTTGCTATAATAACATCTATCAACATTCGGTCTGACTGAACAGAAAACATAAACAGCAATAAATGGAATAACCAGTCATCCATCCCACACTATTATTTGGTACAACATCATTTTTGTCACTGAATTCACATCTAGGAACAGCTCAATAACAATCTTTAAATCTCAAGTGCCTTCTTGTCACATCCTCCCCTGCTTTTCTATCTTTGTAAAAGTGTTTTCTGCATAGTATAAGAAAATATATGACAGTCGTCCATAAGAACAGGAACACCTTAACCAAGCTTTCTAGATGGTAGTGACATACAGTAGCTGCATTGGTTTTGCCACACCAGGGAATTTTCTATAGAACTACAGAGATTTGTTTATATTTTTCCCCCCAGCTTTTATACTGTATTGTCCTCTGGTCTCAGTCTTACAAGGACACATTTATTATTATTTATCTTAAATTCTTTATACATCTGGGCCCGTATTCACCAAGTTTCTTAGAAATCTCTCAGAGAGCTCATATGTTACCTTAAAAAGTCCTAGCTGGGAGACCTAGACTAAAAGTGATTTACAGTAGGTGACTTAGTGACTTCTCAGAGCAACTCTGAGTAAGGAAAGTACAAAAACCTTTATCTTAGTGAGGAGGTGTGGTTGAACCCATTGCTAGGGATGATGCAGCAATTCAAGAACTGTGAGTGGTTGATAAAAAATAACCTCTGACCTCTACAAAGGTCTTAAAAATCACCCTTTGTGAAAACAGAATACATAGAATAGACAGTGAAATAATAATATTTGTATATGACGAAATTGTATAATCATGACTACAGGTTACTTTATGTAAGGTTCTGTTATTGGCTAAATATCTTCAAGATAATTAAAAACGAAAACAAGAAAACCGAATTGGACAGAAGAGCAGTGTTTATTTTTAGCTTTGCATTCAGTGTTTGGAGAATATTTCTACTTTCCACCATTTTAGAAACTCTTATGCCTCTTAAAAGTCCTCCTCTCTTCTCTTAACAATTTTTCCGTAGAAGCTGTTTTTAGGAGTAAGAAGCTCCTTGAATCATTTTTATCTTTACTAAGATTTAGTCCTAAATTTAAGGGCAAATTCTAAGAAAATGACAGAATTCTAAGATTTTTCTTAGAATTTCATCACTAGCAGCAACTTTTAGGCTTAAGAAGCTTTGTGAATACAGGCCCTGATTTATAGGCAAACTTTCATTACCGTATGTATAAATAAGTTAAAATGTTTGCCAGAGCGGACACATTTTGGTGAATTGGGACTTTTCTGGATTTATTTTATGGAAATTTCCTTTAGAACCTGGCATTAAAATGCTACTAGGATAATACTTGAGTGTAAAAGCAGGCTTACAGCTGCGTAAATTATTAATAACTTCCTTCATACTGCAGAACTCAGTGGCAGACAAGCCATTGTTTCTTTCATGAGCATGATTCTCAGCGATATTTAACATCTCTTGTGGCGTGAAGCCACCTGTTTGCACCTTATTCATGTTTTCCGCTGGTCGAATAAAAGCACTTCTCACTTTACACCTGCATCTGACCTTTAAAAAAACTCAGACATAAAAACCCTAGCTCATCCTGACGCCTTCATCAAGGTTAAAGAATTGCAAAGAGACCGCAGAAAGCTTGAAGCGATCATGTGGATAAGAAAGATACCGAGGCAGAGAGAATGAGAGAGAGAGAGAGAGAGAGAGAGAGAGAGAGAGAGAATGTTACTGAAAGGATAAAATAAAAGACAGTGGGAAACAAAGAAATAGGGATAAAGAGAGACTGACTGGAAAGTGAAATAGCGAGAGAGAGAGAAAGTATAACCCTATATTCACAATAACAAGCAACAAAGTGGCAGCCAGCTATATATTCTCTATAGGTGCACAGCATGCAACCAGGATTTCAACACCACTGGCAATCAATGAAAAATGGCAGTAAAAGTGACTTTTGAACTGATACAAATAAGTATAAGACAATTATTTTTTGAGGCACATAAATGGAGAAAAAAAGGGTTATCTGAAATTTCATCAAAGCCTGATAGAAATTGCCCCATGGTTTTATTATTATTATAAAAAAATGTTTTAAATTATTTTATTTGTTTATTTATTATTTTTTTTGGTGGATATTTTAAATTGTTTTCCCCTCGAATTCTCCTACTGTTTGCACAAGCTCACATACACCCATGATTGGCTATCATCCTCATGATTAATGTGAGGGTGTTAGAATGCACCCTTCCCTCCTCCTGAGACAGCTTGGCCAATCAGCACTCTTTAGACTCCCCAGCAGCAATCAATGGATTCATCAAAATTAACACTTGCAATCTTTGGAAGATACTATAGTGGTGAGATCGTTGTTGCTGTGCCATTCTGGAATGACCTGAAATGATCCCTTATTGAATGCCTATAGTGACATTACAAAGAAGAATAAATAGTAGGTCACTGTAAACCCGAATAAGTTGTTGTCCTTTCGGCTGCTCCCAGCAATGGGTCGCCACAGCAGACAATCCGGTCCGCACACAAGCTTGGCACAGATTTTACGCCATTTTATCTAGGCTTGGGGCAGGCACTTCATCCAATTGTTGGGAATTGAGCCCAGGCCCAGGCCTTTCACAATGGTAGGTGGCGAAACACCTACCATTGAGCCACCAGTGCCCTATTGCCCTGATGACATCAGACACGAAATAACTAGTCTGGAAGATTAAGTTAAGTTGGTGGAACTTTAAGGTGACAGTTACTGTTACTTAAGTTACAGTAACTTACAGTTACTTAAAATATCTAATTTGTTCACCTAACTTGAAACTCATGAATACCAAAACGTTCTAAATACTCATCAAGGTCTATTGCTTTGAACTAATTGTAATTATTTATGTTAACAGTACTCAATATGTTTAGTTACTTTGAGCATTAGGGTTTTCAGTGTAGGTGAGGTTGCTAGTGAGTGTATAGTCTACAGCCTGTAGAGTTAGTCCTTTTTTGTTTTTTTACACTGTGAAGAAATATGACCAAAAGTATATGTCTTATTGAACATCACAATCCAAAACCACTGGCAATAACACGCCATTGATCCATTCGCCAAGAAGCTGTCGAGTCAGGATCTTGATTACACCACCCTAAGTGGAGGAAGAACAAGTGGCATTAAGGCCATTACCTGAAAACATTATATAGTACACAGTGCTTCTCAAGGGGAGTAGGGTCAATAAGGAATGAGGCACCCCACCGGTAAGGTGATTGGGTGGGGAGGGGAACCTGTATGCGAAGAACTAAAGGGCAAAAAAATAACAGACATAAAAAAATAATCAAAAGGGTACATTAAATTCGAAAAATAAACTGGTGGAATTCTTTCCACATCAAACACCAATATCAAAGCCAACACATGCATACAGTACATGAGCAGGAGAAGAAACAATAAGCAAGGGAGGGGGGAGGGGGGGCACAATAACCTTTTGACTAATAACGACATAAGCCAAATAAATGAACCAAATATAAATAGGAATTTAGAAAACATGGCAAACTTAATTTAAATTGTTAAATTAAAAACCAATTATTAAAAGAAAAACTAAAGGAAATATGTAACTTTCTCTCTAAACAACAACAAATCAGAAACAGAAATATAAAACCAACTTGCACTAGAAGGAATGCATTGAGAACTGGGAGCTAGGCCAGGTCCAAAGCACGCCAGATGCTTCTAGCATCTGAAGCCATCAAGGTGAGCTATAAAGTAGTGCTAGGAAGCCTGTCCCTATGTTACTTGTTGAACACCAATGAACAGGATTCTGCCCATTTTAAAAACAACATGTAATGCAGACTACATAGATGATTCCTAAATCCAACTTGTAGAAGACGGACAAATACAACAAACATCCACTAAAGGATCCTTAAATCCAACATTTTGAAGCCAAGTAAAATGATGATAAAATCAATTGATCCTGGTTATAATTAAACAATATTAATCAAGGACATAATATGTTCTACTAAATAACCTGTTACTGAAAACCTGCACATGAATATACAGTGGAACCTTGGATTACGAGCATAATTAATTCCGGAAGCGGGCTCGTATTCCAAAACACTCGTAAACCAAATCAAATCTTCATAAGAAATAATGAAAACTCAAATAATTAATTCCACAGCCAAAAAAATAAATACAGAAAAATAATTATTAATACAATATATAAAGTAAAAATAAAAAAATTAACCTGCACTTTACCTTTAAAAAAAAGTTTAAATAAATCCCAACAGATAAGTGTTTCCGTTTGTGCGCGCAGGCGCCGTGTATTTGTGTGTGTATGTGTGTGTGTGTGGAATTAGCCCCTTCTTTCGCCTCGTCTTACACAGTAAAACTCCTCCTCCCTCCCCCCACCTTGTTTTTTAAGTTTCACAACAAACACACACAACGGAAGCGCTGTTTTAACGAGAAAAAAAAGAAATCTCTCTAATGACACTCGTGTAAGCGCAGACTAACTGTGTAGAGCAGAGTGTGTGTGTCTGAGTGAAGCCAGGGAGGGGGGGTAAAGTCGAGAGAGTGTGTGTGTGTCGGTGTCAAAAAACACTCGCAATCTGAGGTTCCACTATACATGAATTTTCTAATTCACCCAGAGCATGTGGCAAACAACAATAAATAGGCACCAATGAATGGAAGTTAACTAGATGGAACTTCCATGGAGCAAACCATGATATCTGCACTTCGAGTATTAAATGCACCATCAGCCAATTTCCTCCTGTAAGGAAATGAGTTTCAACAGCCATATTGTCACACTGCCATAACAACCTGGACTCTTCAAGGAAGACTTCCCACTAAAATTTGAAATGAGGCTGTTGGGATTTGCGTCCATTCATGGTGAAAAGTATTTAGTAGGGTTCAGGTAGAGCTCCGCTGTATCACCTTTGAGAAAAGCCACAACACAAAGTATGGAATATTATGTGGGGAAGGCGAACATACGGGTCATGGTGATGGTGAGGTGTCGACATACTCTTTCATTCATTGTCTATACCACTTTATCCTGCATTCTGGGTCGCAGGGACCTGGAGCCTATCCCAGGAGGCTTAGGGCACAAGGCAGGGTACACCCCAAACAGGGTGCCAATCCATCGCAGGGCACACAGACACTCACACACTCATTCACACACTACGGGTGATTTGGGAACACCAATTAGCCTAATCTGCAGGTCTTTGGACTGTGGGAGGAAACCGGAGTACCTGGAGGAAACCTACCAAGCATGGGGAGAACATACAAACTCCATGCACACAGAGATGGGAATCAAACCTGGCCTGGAATCAAACCTGGACCCTGGAAGTGCAAAGCGACAGTGCTAACTACTACACCACCGTGCCGCCCAGCATACAGTACATTTGCTCATAAAAATATGACACACTAGCTAGACACTCTAGCTTGCCCAGGACTTATTTTTTTATTGATGAAGCATTCTCATTGTGTTTTTCTTATTTGTTGACTTGATCTCTGCTTAAAGTTTCTGGATACTTTAATTTGGCTTCACTATCCACTAGCTATTTAACTTGTAAAATGCTTTTTAGAGTGGCTTGTTTTTCTTTCTTTCTTTTTTAAATTATGATTGTTTCATATCATAGATACACAGGTTAAAATGACCAGTCTAAGGAGCAATGCTTTTGGTGGCCTTTGGCCTAGAGGGAGGTTGTCTAAGAATTTTAAAGCTATTTTTGTCCTTAAAAAAGCTTCAGCAAGTTCGTACTGAAAAGGTCAAAGCCATCAAACTGTATTTGAGATATAAACCATAAGTGAATAAGATTACAGTATGCAGCAGAAGCTACAGTACATATTACGTACAGAACTTTTTTATCAGTATAAGTTTCCACACATCTCTTAAAAAACAGAAATCGCTCAGGATGATGTCAAATGACATCTGGTAATATAACTTTACAGTAGACCTGAATGATATGCAAAGCAAAATGCAGAAACATGGTTCAGAGGAGGTCGGTACAAAAGGGTGGAGAGAAGAAATTGAGCAAAAGAGAGACCACCTAAGTACAAGAGTGATGGAGACACAGTCTAAGAGAGAAAAAAGTACTGGTATATTAAGGGCACTAGAGTGTGGAGAGGTGATAGAGTGCTGAAAGCAGGAAGCCATGTTAATCCGCTTCCTGTAGGAAGATGGGGATGGAGAATGAATGGAGCTGTGCAACACGGCCACGGGGAGCCGAAGAGGAACTACCTGCTGTAATCCCCAGCTTTACATGCTGTAATTCTACAGGGGGCACCTGGAACACACATACTTTCCTGCATGCATATGGACCACGCTGTCTGCTTATATCAACACATTAAAATATTTATGTTTAGAGCTGGACAAATCATATACAGTATTCATTAGTGTGCTTACCCAGTACCACATTTTAGTTGCCCAGAACCCTGACTGACTGCTAGAAAAATATAACCTGTAACAAGCTAGGTTTCTGCTTCAATTGAATTAATACAGACTAAGGTAAGTAAACATGGATGCACTGTCTGGCCAAAAGAAAAAACACATTTAAATTTTTTTTAAAATTGCAAATGTCATGGCAGAGCGCCTTTTTAATTTTCCCAGATGTTGAGGCTCCTTATCCATTAGGTAACACTGGAAAAAAAAAAGTCTGGTACCAAATATCAAGATTGTAGTAATATATATGTGTGTTAGATCATGATACATCCTTGTAGCTTTATACCTACAAGTTTTGTGGAAAACATTGCAGCAAAGTAATAATAGGAGTTTTAATACTGTAGGGGAACACAATGTGTTCACATCATATCATTCTGTCAAGTGATTAGCAAATGTTTTTATTAACGTTTGGAGAATGCCAATATATATATATATATATATATATATATATATATAAAAAATGGAACCTTGGATTGTGAGTAACTTGGTCTGCAAGACATACAAATTAAAAAAAATAAATTTCAACTTAATAAACAAGCGAGGTTTTAATATACAAGTATTATGCATGTGCTTTGTTTGCCGAGCGTCACATGATCACATGATCAGTATCAGTCCTCGTGCATCACTTGTATAATCAACATCCGTGTTTATTATGACATTGTGACCACATGTGTGTGTGTATGCGTAAAGCAAAAGCAAGTGTCATTACAGAGGTTCCTTGTTAAAGATCCACTTTCCAGAGTCTCTCTCTGTCAGAAAGCAGTGATTCCGACAGTGTGTGTGTGTGTGTGTGTGCATGTGTGTGTGTGTGTGTGTGTGTGTCAAAGTCATCCTACACAGTAGCCCCCTTCCTTCTCCTCTCCTCTCATCTTCACAAACACGAAAACACTTCTCTGTCAGGATTCTTTTCAAAGTTAAAGCTTTTTTTTATTTTTTTTTACTTTGCATTTTGTATTTATTATTTTTATATGAATATTTTTGGGTTGTGGAACAAATTATCATAGTTTCCATTCGTTCTTATTGGGAAATTCGATTGATATACGAGTGCTTTGTACACCGCGTTCCAAATTATTATGCAAATTGGATGCAAGTATCAAACATTAAATGTTTAGTTTTTAAATTAAACTCATGGATGGTATTGCGTCTCAGGGATCTTTGGATCACTGAAATGAATCTCAGACACCTGTGATAATTAGTTTGCCAGATGAGCCCAATTAAAGGACTCAAGTAAAATAAATAAAAATAAATAAAAGTACTGAAGAAGATTGTTCCACATTATTAAGCAGGCCACAGATTTTAAGCAATATGAGAAAGAAAAAGGATCTCTCTGCTGCCGAAAAGCATCAAACAGTGCAATGCCTTGAACAAGGTATGAAAACATTAGATATTTCGCGAAAACTTAAGCGTGATCATTGTACTGTGAAGACATTTGTGGCTGATTCAGAGCACAGGCTGGTTTGTGCAGATAAAGGCAGAATGAGGAAGGTTTCTGCCAGACAAATTTATCGAATTAAGCGAGTAGCTGCTAAAATGCCATTACAAAGCAGCAAACAGGTATTTGAAGCTGCTGGTGCCTCTAGAGTCTCGTGAACCTCAAGGTGTAGGATCCTTCAGAGGCTTGCAATTGTGCATAAAGCTTCTGTTTGGCCACCCCTTACCAATGCTCACAAGCAGAAATGGTTGCAGTGGGCCCAGACATACAGTACATAAAGACTAATTTTCAAACAGTCTTGTTTACTGATGAGTGTCGTGCAACCCTGGATGGTGTAGTGGATGATTGGTGGATGGCCTACTACCGTCCCAACAAGGCTGCGACGTCAACAAGGAGGTGGCGGAGTCATGTTTTGGGCTGGAATCATGGGGAGAGAGCTGGTAGGCCCCTTTAGGGTCCCAGAAGTTGTGAAAATGACCTCGGCAAAGTATAGAGTTTTTGACTGACCATTTTCTTCCATGGTACAAAAAGAAGAACTGTGCCTTCCGTAGCAAAACCACCTTCATGCACCATCTCATGCTGCAAAGAATATCTCTGTGTCATTGGCTGCTATGGGCATAAAAGATGAGAAACTCATAGTGTGGCCACCATCCTTCCCTGACCTCAACCCCATTCAGAACCTCTGGAGCACCCTCAAGCAAAAGCTCTCCGAGGGTAGGAGGCAGTTCGCATCAAAACAGCAGCTCTGGGAGGCTATTCTGACATCCTGCAAAGAAGTTCATGAAAAAACTGTCCAAAACACAAGTTCAATGGATGCAAGAATTGGGAAGGGGTCCTATGTTAAGATGTAACATGCCCAGTTTTTGATTGAAGTAGCTCTTGATTTCAGAAAATATGACCTCCTAATGCTCCAAATTCAACAAAAGCCCATTTTCAGTTTTTTACAACCTATAAAATGTTCTGTTGTGCATAATAATTTGGAACAGTACATTTCAGTTATTATTATTTTTGAAATAATCATTAGGAGGTTTGTTCAATAAAATTCGAATTATACCCTAATGGTTGATGACTTGAAAATTATACTGACTGTCATTGGCATTGACTAATTATAAAAATCAGATGTTTGACCTAAAGGAAGCTAAAGATGTTTATCACTGTAGGTCACCAACACAGGCAAGCAGCATTTGTCAATAAATAAAATATACAAAGTCATCCACTTCAGGAAAAGAAAAACAGTGTGATGTATATTATGTTAATATAATATAATTTGCGTAATAATTTGGAACACTGTGTATATACTGTATAAGCACGTTACCGGAACAAATTATGCTCGCAGTCCAACACAACTGCTGATTTTGACAAAAATTTAACAAAACTGAGAGAGGGGAATTTATATTGTTATGTAAAATAATATAACAAATCACACTCATATTACAAAAAGTTTTTTGACTGAATATTATGGATTTTTTTCCAAATCAGTTTGTAAAACCTACAATACTTTACAATATTAAAAAAAAAATCTCATTTTTCAGTGACACCAAATGAAACTTTATCACGATTTTATAAAGTACCTATTGATAAAATAATGAAATATACCTTTGATATATCAACAGGATTTCAAGAAAACTGTGATACTGTTCTAACAATGTAGTTTACATTTAATTGTAATGTTTTTACGATTAAAAAAAAAAAGATGAGCTATTTGAGACACCAGGGCAGACAACTGGCAATAATCACTCCGTACTCATAAAAGGGAAAGGACCAGATGTACACTGTGTGTGTTTACACTGTCTCCTCATGCCACGTACTGTTTAACTCCACTCCTCTCTCTCTCTTGCTCTCACACAGATCCATGGAACAACAGTGAAAATAAATAATACAGAGGCTCGGTGTACCGCATCTCAAAATAAAGTAGGAATCCCATCTGGACACAGGGTTGAAGATTCATAACACCAGAGAGAATTCCTGCCCATGGGTAAAATAAAATTTATGGCTTGAGGAGTGAAATCCTTTAAAAGATGTTTGACCTAAAGGGAGCTAAAGATGTTTATCACTGCAGGTCACCAACACAGGCAAGCAGCATTCGTCAATAAATAAAATATACAAAGTCATCCACTTCAGGAAAAGAAAAAGAAAAACAGTATGATGTACATCATTATGCTACTATAATGTTCATAATATTATCATGAAAAGTATCGTGCCAAGTATCTTTGTATGCTGAACCATTAAGAGTCAACAGTGTGTGTATGTGTGTGTGTGTATATATATA
>QMIH01002758.1:0-15386 GCA_003987875.1 Clarias batrachus | reverse complement strand
TTAAGTAGGAGCTTTTCAGTGTAAGTTTGGTTAATGTTTATAATGAACTGAACAATAAAGTTTGCAATAAATGTACAAGACTTTTAGCTTTTCTGCAGTGTGGTTTAATCTTACAACTCATGTTTCTTTTGGCTGTTTGTGATGTTATATTTTAATTTATTTAGAAACTACTGTAGTTGGACACATATGCTCATTTAGATAACAATGCATAAATGCAAAGCAGTCCAGTGGCAGGTGGCTGGGACAGTTTCACCAAACTTTTATATACAAAGTTATTTGCAGATGAATCTAAATCATGAGACACAATTAGGAACAAGACACAAGCAGTGGTCAGGTGGTGGAAAAAGATCATCTGAATGTAGAAGCCCTACAGCAAGCAATGGAGGATTAAACCCACAACAGCACTTGTAGATTAGCTGTGGAACTTGGATTGAAGCTAGAATTATTTTGTATAATCACTGATTGAACTAAATGTCTCACTGGATTAGTATTTGTGAATAAAAATAGCTTTTTTTAAATGAATTACTTCCTTTGATGACTGTTTCTCAGTGTGATAAGTGCTGTTTCATGTTTTCTTTGTGCATTTGTTGTTATTCCAGTCCTGGTTCTGCTGTCCTGTCACTAGTGTATGTCCTGATTGTGTCCTCTTATTCCGTGTTTGGATTTTGATTGCGCTGTTTATTTACGTCTTGTCTAAGTCTTGTTGTGTGGTCTTGTAAAGTCTTATTGACTTTTTCTTGACATGAGTAAACAATAAATGTTAACCGTAATTAAAAATGATAAACTTGACAAAAGAATGTGGTCAAGTATCTTCAGCTGTACAATATGAGACACAAATACTGTAGATGTAATAACAGAGTAATGATAATTAATTATTCTTATTACTTGTGACTTGTTAACAAAGGCGTGTATGATTTTTCATTTACAGAGTGTAAGGCACAATTAGGGATTCATTTATTAATTAAATGTTTTAAAATGATTAGAGGTTTATATAAATGGTTATCAAGCTTTCTTCTACTTTGCTGGAATGGCTGATTACGCAACATGCCAAAAATCTGAAAAACGAATCTTTGCTACAAATGATCAATCACAGACTACTTATTTCTGTGTGATATATGGGAGATGGCATGCTCCCTGGATACAGCGTAGTTTGCTCATAAGACAGATTTCTTGTGTGTCCCAGACGGCGACGCAAACATTGTGATCCTTACAACCTTCTTTTCTTTTGATTGTTGGCACAAACTTCAAAGGTTTGTTTTTCTGTCACTCTGATAAGAAGGAAAGGGAATGTACAGTACGTATGCACACCAGTAAAATTGTGACTGTCAAGACTCTGATAATTGTGGTCATATAAATGTATAATACACTTCAGACTAAGCTATGCATCTGCACTCGAAACGAGGGAGCTGTTAGAGAAAGAAATGATGTAGATTGTCTTTGAAATTCTGGTTTGGGGAAACAATGCCCCGCAGTAACAATAGTTAAGGGGTTTCCTGCTCTTGTGAAAAACACTTAACATCATTTTATGGCCTAGAAAGGCATCCCATTTACAGTTCACAAACCACTTTAACTCATAATAATCCATGCAAGATCACCATGCTGTCTGTTGAAGCTAGAACTGTGCAAGTCGGATATGAAAACAAAGTGAGTGATGATATTAAAAATGTCTATTTGTGGCAAACAAACCTTTTATATTTAGCAATAGTCTTTTTATTTTTCGGTCTTTTATTCACAAGATATCCATAACACACAAAATCCAATTCAGCACCATGGCACTACTGTGCAGGAGATAAAGACTCCCAAGCATCGGACTACCCACCACTGAGTGTAAGCTAACAATTACAAATAGTGAGCCAATTGCGAAACTCCATCTGAGGCAGACAGTGGGGAAAAAAGACATTACATAAAATTATGTCAAAATTTCCTTTCTGGTGGCTGAATATAGTCTGGGTTTAAACATAACTATAATATTTAGCACAGCATTTACCAAAAGAAGCAGCTATCAGCTCCGGGATTGAAATTTTTGGGATCGGTATAGGACAAGGAGCGTGCAAGTCAAACCGGGACATTTGATTGCGCAGAATACCAGAACACAGTTATAAACTACTACCTTTATTTCTCTATATAATCCCCCGCTGTGTTAATGCCCTCATTTTAGCATTTCACTAATGCTTGAATACCATCAAGGTAGAACTTTTTCTCAGAAAGGCCAGAGCCAAGCTCAGACTGCCTCTTCATGTCTGAAATGCTGGCCTCCCAGGAACACCTTTAATGGCCCAAATATGTGGAAATGGCTTGGAGTGAGGGCAGGTCTGTACAGAGAAGATGGAAGTAGCTCCCAGCCAAGTTCCTTTAATGTAGTAAATGCATTCGGTTCCCACAGGCAGATGCGTCTATTTTGCAAGATATCGACATTAAAAACGACATTAGGATTCTAGGATTAGGTTTTTCACTTCCTGCTGGATGTTCACAGGAAAGACTGCATAGAGCTCCAGTCCATCTCGTACTGTGCATGAAGTCATCTGCTAATCTAAATCGTTTTACGCCGTCACTCATGAGAAAGAACACAACAATACACCTGTGTTGTGTGTGTATTGTGTGTGCGTGCGTGTGTTATAACACACCTCCAAATGGTCTTAAATTATTGAATTCCACAAGATTGTTATTTACAGATCTTTTTATTCTATATCTACAACGGACTGGAGTGTATTTAAGGTGTTTACTAAAGATGCATAAATGGATAAAAGACCTGCAGGTTCAGGGCCAGCTTCTTCCATCACCACCATAACCTTAAACTCCGCACTACACTGTTGCACAACTTATTAGCTGTAATTATTCTACTAACCTTCCACAACTATTACAGATTTTTTGTGTATATCCTATACTATCTTAATATATCTGTGTATTTTCTGAGTAGAAATGGTATACTCACAGATAATCAAGTACATTTAACACTTGCTAATATAAATTTAAGGGTTCCATTATAACAGTGCAATATACAATTTCATATTCTACTATTTAACTGGGTGTCAAGTACGGATTAAAGCACAGATTCATTGCCCATACCCATGTTACTGTATACAGTGGAACCTTGGATTACGAGCATAATTCGTTCCAGGAGCGGGCTCATGTTCCAAAAACACTCGTAAACCAAATAGACTTTTCCCATAAGAAATAACGAAAACTAATTATTCGTCCTACAGCCCAAAACAATAAATACATAAAAATAATTAATACAACATATAAAGTAAAAATAAAACAAATTAACCTGCACTTAACATTTAAAAAAAAGTAAAAATAAATCCAGACAGTTAAGTGTTTCCATTTGTGCGCGCAGGCACCGTGTATTTGTATGCGTGTGTGTGTGGAATTAGCCCCTTGCCTCGTCTTAAACAGTAAAACTCCTCGTCCCGTTTCACAACTAACATACACAATGCAAACACTGTTTTAACGGGGAAAAAAAGAAATCTCTCTAATGATACTCGCATGAGCATACTAACGGAATCACTGCTGTAAAGTAAAAAATAAAAAATAACGAATGAACCAGCACCTTACCTTTGAAAAGAATCGCGACAGAGCTGAGTTTTCTGTGTGAATTACGCGTGCGCGCACACGCACACACAAAGTAAGTGTGTGTGTATGTGTGTGTGTGGGGCACAGTGTCAAATTACGTGCGCGCGCGCACACAGAAGAGAGAGGGAGATGTTGATTATAAGAGACGAGCACTAAGATGCAGCAGGGGACGCAGGGGACGCAGCAGGGGAGATGATTACCCATAATTCCCGCAGCGCAAGAGAGAGAAAAATCATTGTCTTAGTTGTGATCACTTGGCGCTCGGTGTCAAAATAAGAGTCGCATGCATGATACATACATTTGGCGCTCGTAAACTAATACCTGCTCGGTTTCCAATTAAAAATTTATTAAAAATCTTTGCTCGGTTTGTGGAACACTCGTAAACCACGTTACTCGCAATCCGAGGTTCCACTGTATATTATTTAATGTATACATATACAATTTACTTTTTTAACATGTATCTTTGACTATATTTGCACAGATATACTGTATATGTATATGCTGAACTTCTGTTTTGTTGCTGACTACATGTACTGTGGAATGACAATTAAGTTATATCCATCCATCCATCCATCTATCCATCTATCCATCTATCTATCTATCTATCTATCTATCCATCTATCTATCCATCTATCCATCTATCTATCCATCTATCTATCTATCTATCTATCTATCTATCTATCTATCTATCTATCTATCTATCTATCCATCTATCTATCCATCTATCCATCTACTGTATCTATCTATCTGTATTGTATGAAGTTTTATGAGAGCTTAGCACAGAAAATAACAAATTAGATGGTAATATGTCAGGAATTCTACATAACATTTGAGGTTGTCTTTCAAACATCCAGTAAATAAGTATTAAACATCTGTGGATTTACACACGGACTTCTGTAAGGCCTAAGTACTGGATAGACACAATTTATATAACTGGCCTCAGCAGGGTAATATCTCTGGTGGCAGAAGTCCTGATAAGTCTGCATACAGATACGCTACAGCACCCTGGGGGCAAGGTCATTCTTCACAGAGCGCAAAGTGCGTCAGCCAACAGAAGCTCACACGCTATCCAGGCCTGCTGTTTTCCAGGCATGATGGAATAAAAACCCCAGGTTGAAAGCATGTCTGCTGGTGAGGAAGTGAAAGACATTTTGGCGAATATCTAGCTGTCCATCAAAACTCTGCAGGTGACAGAATACACATTTATGCCTGAACAAACACAAGGGATATGCACAAACCCTCACACAAATGTTCTGAATTTACACGCCCACATAAATTTCCAACTCTCTGGCATGGTTGTACCTTTTTGACAGTCTCCAGCATGGAGCGGCCACCCTGCCACGGCTTGGACCCTTTGCGGATGCAGGAGAGGCTTGCCATGCTGTGCCACTTGCGGTCCTCCAGCTTCCTGTGGAAGGTATTGGCCAGCAGCAACACTGTGTCGTAGATGTAGCGGTTGGTGATCTAACCAGATGGGGTAGGAGAGGAGCAGAGAAGGAACTTGTTATGGAAAAGCCTAAGGCATTTAATTAATCATTACCTTACCAGAAAGAAAGAAAAAAAATCAGAAGATTTATGACTCACACAGGAAATACTGTAAAGAGAGAAAGGGAATTGTTTGGTTCTGTGCTAGCAGTAGTAATTGTGCACCTTGTAACCAGTCAACTATAATGATTCAGTACAACCACTGTGTTATCAGCGCAAAGAGTGCTGGTAGTACAAGGATCCTTAAGGACATTAAGATGGCCAAGGAATAATGCCGCCTTATATACTGTAGGCCTAATCTGATTAGTAAAAAATGAAGTACTTCTAATGAGTGCTGATTGTCTAAGACAGTGAATTATAAAATATGAATTCTTGTAGGACTTTAAGAATTTAACTAATACATCGTTTCTATAGTAACAGCTTACTCAAGGACTGTATGGTATATACTGTACCCCCTCTAACCTAAGGCTGATATTTGATTTCAGGAAGAAGTCTTGGTATATGGCAGAGCCTTCAAGTTGTAAGGTTTTCTCCGTAAGAGGACAAGCAACATTTTAAATCCATATTTGAACCATATGCGGTTAAAAAGAACTGCTGTGGTATAAAAGAAATAAAACACTTCAGACTTGCTGTTACTGTAATTGCTACAGTATATTACGTTTAAGGTCGTAATGTCACCTCTGACTGCATTACACCAACCTGTTTCTGAAACTTTTACAGGTTGATCTGGAAATGAGGAGACGGGAGGCAGGTTTGGGACAATTTATAAAGTGCACTTTAATTTTCTTCACTATTTTCCTGTGCTTTCCAGTTTTTTTTTCACTGTGCACATCTACCAACACTCTCTCTCTTTCTCTCCGTCTTTCCCTTTCATCCTTGCTGATGCTCACTGAAACACAGAAGAAAAAAGAAAAAAAATCCTGCACAGGTGTAGGTCTTTATCACTCACTTTTCCTGACTCTACCCGCCATTCAGAAACTGGCACTTGACCAGGCACGTTCTGCCACGCCTTCGCTCATTTTTTTCCTATAATAGCCCTGCTGTGTTTTATTCCCTACATTTCAACATGTTTGTGCTTATAGACTTGGACTGGTTGTCTTGGCAACAATTCCAACATGTGCACATTTGGCATCTAATAGCATTAAAATACACGCAAGACACAAAATTATTCGAATTTTGAAATGATCTAAAAGGTTAAATCTGATTAGCACACAGATTACACTCCGTTGCATTCGGTAGCAGTAGCAAGGTGAGTGGAGCCGGGATTCTGTAGCAGATTTTGAAGAACATCTCCTGCTTAATGCTGTTTGCACAATAGCTTCAGATCCCTGGCTGCCTTTCAGGAATCTAGCTGATGTGTCTATGTCTTTTCCTGTGTTTCTTTTTCTTCTGAGTCTGACAGCAGGTATAATGTAAAGCAGCTTCGAAGGGTTGAGGATGGGGGAGTGGAATTGATCATTAGATCATTACTACATTCTCCACGCCAGATATGCCCAATCTCACACACGCACACAAGCGCACACACACACGCGCAAACACACGCGCACACATACACGCACACACACACACACTCGCACACACACGCGCGCACACACACGCGCACACACACACGCGCACACACACACGCGCACACACACACACACACACACACACACACACAATAGGCTATGTGGAAGGAGAGTTAATTCCACTTTGATTGATTGTGCAGCCCTAATCTTTCCCAAGTGTTGTCTCTGTTTTAATGAGGCCATAATAAATAGTGTCAAGTGGCCATGGCATTTTATCCATTGCTGATTTCCCACAAAGCTTGTGCACACTTGACTCTGTATTGAGTGTGTGTGTGCGCTCCAAGTTCACCAATAAATGTCAAGAAATTCTCTTGACTTCAGCATTTGAATATAGATAGTGAATGTTCCCGCTTTATATTCCTGCTCGTTTAATTCCATTGCTCAATTAATAGTTCGAGTCTCTGGAATTACAAGACCAATATTAGTGTCCTAATGTCCAAGCTGACTGCTCGCCATAAGAACAGCACTAAAGCTTCATACAGTAGTGTACTTCACTGAAGCTTTCATACCGTTCAAGTCCAACGCGAAATCTCGACTTTTTCTCGATTTTGACGAAACCGTCATGCTGTGACCAAAAAAAGGTACTACGTACAGGAATGAAGAGAGGCGATGAGCGCTCAATGAGATGCCCGTGAATATGAGCAGAGTTTGGTGAGAAAGCCACGAGTGAGGTGCGAGAAACGACGGTAGGGGCACATGTGCTGAGCGGCCCCTGTCGGGAGGTCTCGCCAACACTCTCCTTGATCTCGCCAACTCTCTCCTGGATAACTCGCCAATGCTCTTCAATCTCACCAGGAGCCAGGAGAGCGCTCCAAGAGAAATGTATCAATCTTTTTTTTTTTTTTTTTTGTGAAAAGCCTATGAAAAGAATTGACATGTCCAATAATTCCGGAGCTTTTTGCAAAGATTGGCGAGATTGAAGAGATGCTTGGGGAGTTTGAAGCAAGCCCCATGAGAGCCCAGGAGTTCCAGGAAAGCTCTAGGAGTATGCCAATATCCTTGCCAAAATCACCCTTGCTGAGATTTCTCATTGGAGTCCTGGGTGTATGAAAGGGGCTTAAGCTCAGGTTTAGGAGCTGGGACACCACAAAACACTCCATCCGTGTCTGTGCGACACTGGGATTCTTGTTTTTAATGCTGCCGAGAGATGTGCTATTTTTATTGAGGTGTTGTAATTTTTGTGACATGACTTAAGTAAACCTTCCCAATGTTGAACAGCTGTAATCTTATGCAACCCCTCGATGGAAAGATGTGCAGAAGAAAATGTAGTCGACCTAGAGGTCATTTTCATACACAATCAGAGTAATAGTGAGAATATGTAATGGCTAAGGGGAAGGAAGGTCATTGCTTTGTTTGAATATTTGTAGCATTATAACTTTCAATATGAATTTTTACATGCATTGTCCATGCAGGTCATATAACACTTTATATTATGTATTTAGTTGCATTTTATATGAACATAAAACTACTCATTATGGCTCATCTCTGTTTGCATGAAACATCAGTCATGCCATGTCAAAGGGTAAAGGTAATCTTTCGTGTCCCCAAAAAACGAATACATTTAATTAAGAAGAATTATGTCCTAAATACGTGCCTACACAGCTGACTTACAAATGACTTTTTCTCATGTAAATGTACTTTTCTTGCGTACTTTTTAACTTGATTTAACTCCAGCAGCATTTGTTTTGTTGTCGTCACACCCCTGTGTTCAAATTCCATCTGTGAGTCCAGCTGCTGGCTGACCTGGCCTAATCACAGACAAAATTAGCGAGTCCATTAATTATAAACATGAATTTAAAAGAGCTCATTGTGTTTGTGCCCCTGCAAAATTTCAGGGCGGAAAGTGTTTGCTGGGTCTATACTCATGGCTTTGTTTTGGCTCTGCCTGTGTTTAATGGCTACTGTAGGTGACTGAACACTGTAAAAAGCCCAATGAAGTGTTAAAACTGTTGCCACTTTATGCTCATGTTAAACCCTTTCATCATGTTGATGAAACTTATTAGAAAAAAAATACCCTGCCTGGTCAAAAAAAAAAAAAAGAAAGAAAAAAAGTTGCATTCTGTAATATTCCATTTGATCGAATTAAGATTCATTACAGCATGCAATGTGGTGGCCAATTCATGTGTGGAAATGATTACTCATGCTCCCAGTTCCACTCTTTCAAAGTAAAAGTCCTGCAATATGCCGGTGCCATCAGGAAAGAAAAACTCCAGAGATGTGATAACCTGGTCATTCAGTCATTCAGCTGCCTTTATTTTCCTGACACATAATGTTGCAAAGCTGAGAACTGACCAACAAAAACAACCCCAGATCATATTGCCGCTTCTAGAGGCTTGTACAGTTTTCACTATGCGTGGAGGGTGCATGGCTTCTTGCACTTTCCCTTATTCCCCTCTTACCCTGACCTGCCCATCACTTTGGAATAGGGTCAATCTGAACTCATCAGACCACAGGACATTTGAATATTTCTTAAAAGTTCAATCAAACATATTAAGGCCCTTTTTCATAACTAACAAGTGGCGAGCAGTTTTTTGCGTGATGCAATCCTTTCTGAAACCGTGGTTATCTTTTTGGCCAGGCAGTGTAGTTTTATAATAATCAGACTTCTCCAATAAATAAATAGCACTGTAAATTTTGTGAACTTTCCTTATGCATTTTTCTCTTAGCATCTAATAATGACACTAAAACCTGTTTGATTACTTATAAAATACATCTTGTAATCCATTATCAATAGTGGACTTGAAGATGGTAGAACTACAAAGTTTGATCATTTTGTATAACAGAGAAGCAATGGAGAGTAATACAGGTATTAATAATTGAATAAAGAAAAACCCTGTGTGTTCTGTCGAAACCAATAATAATAGTGGAAATATTGGAAAGATGATGTGTCAGAAGCTAGCATTCCATTTTCTACCAATTTTGGTGCAGCTGAAAATGCTATTGTAGTATGAACAAAACCTAAAAACAATATGCCCTGTCTTAGTATGGCTCGCACCTGAATGGTGAGTCACAACAGTGTGAACCGAAAAGTATGGTCTGTGCAATAAGCTATTTAAAGATGTCTGCTCCATTTCCGGGAGGATTTACTTTTAATGGTTTTGCAAAGCTTCAGTTAATGTGTTTAACTCAACACTCAGTGCCAATCATGTTCGGGTAAACAAGCAGCCCTAAAAAAAAAAGAATATGGCCTAAAGAAGAATGGTAGAATGGTGTACTGTATGTTTTTCTCTATGTATTATCTGTTGTCTTTATTTTACTCTAACCGAGTAGAAAGGCCATTTTAAAAATACAATATTTTAATATCTTTAAATATACAGTATGTCACAAAAGAGAGTACACCCCTACAAAGACAAGTGAGCCTTCCTACTGTCAAACATGGTGGTGGGAGTGTCATGATCTGGGGCTGCATGAGTGCTTGGGGAGCTACAGTTCACTGAGAGAAACATGAATTCTAACATGTACTATGCCATATTGGAGCAGAGCATGATCCCTTCCCTCCGGAAACTGGGCCGCAGAGCATCATGTTCCAGCATGATAATGACCACAAACACACCTCCAAGATGACTGGCCAAGCATGTCTCCAGACCTAAACCCCATAGAACACCTCTGGGGCATCCTGAAAAGGAAGGTGGAGGAGCACAAGGTGTCAAACGTCATCCACCTCCGTGATGGTGTGATGGAGGAGTGGAAGAGGATTCCAATGGCAACCTGTGAAGCTCTGGTGAACTCCATGGCCAAGAGAATTCAAGTCGTGCTGGAAAATGATGGTGGCCACACAAAATATAGACATTTCACATTTTCACTTTTGTTGCCAGGGGTTCAGCTATTATTTGCTGTATTTTGGGTTATTTTGAGGGGACCATAAATGTCCACTGCTATACAAACTTTACACTGACTACTTTTCATTGTGTCAAAGAGTCATTTCTGCAGTGTTGTCCTTTGACAAGATACTACTAAATATTTGCAGAGATGTGAGGGGTGTACTCACTTTTGTGACATACTGTATTTACGGTATAGAGTTGTTGAATGTTGACCTGTAGCCTATAAATATTAAATTATATTAGACAGACAGACAGACAGACAGATTATTGATCCTGAAGGAAATTCCAGGGAAAGGAAATTAGCAAGGACTTAAAAAAAAATTATCAGTTTTTTTTTTTTTTTTTTCCTGTTTTTGTTTGATCACTCATTAATGGTGATACGTGTTTGTGTTAGGCGGCACAGTGGTGTAGTGGTTAGCACTGTCGCCTTGCAGCTCCAGGGTCCGGATTCGATTCCCAGCCAGGTTCGACTCCAGCCTCTGTGTGCATGACGTTTGCATGTTCTCCCTGTGCTTGATGGGTTTCCTCCGGGTACTCCAGTAGTACATGTAGGTTAGTTTAATTGGCGTTCCCAAAATTGGCCTTAGTGTGTGAATGAGAGTGTGTGTGTGCCCTGCAATGGATTGGCACCCTTGTCCAGGGTGTACCCCACCTTATGCCCCAAGTCACCTGGGACTCCAGACCTCCAGTGACCCTGAATCCAGGACTAAGCGGTATAGATGAGGAGTGAGTGAATGTTTGTGTTAAATATACAAGTACAAAGATGTGTTTTAGTAAAGTGTAAATGATGTGGGAATGGACTGCTCTAAAAGCCATCAAAGCCCTTCAGAGAACATTACCTTTTTTTTCAAGACAGAAATAATCCAATTGAAAGGTAACACAGTTTAAAAATGATCTACATTTTTTTTTTTTTTTTAATCCACAGGAGTTGCAGAAAAAAATGACCCAAACAACCTCAAGGCTCTGGCAGAGTTGTCAAAGCAAAACAGGACACTCCTGTTCGCCTTGACAGCCCAGTGGGAACCATCCAGAAAATAGACTGACAAAAAGAGTAGCAATCCGGGAAAAGATCTTTGACTGGCAATCCTGTCTGTTATGGAGTGGTGCCATCATTACTTTTGAATTTGCTCAGTGGTTTCTCCCAATTCTTGAAAGTTTTCATTTTGGAGAGGAAATCACACTGTGTTTTGAGAGAGCAGACACAGCGGGGAGTTGATTCAAAGGTTGCGAGAAATTCTTTTAGGACTAACAGATTCATGATGTGGTAGCTGGAGAAGGGGGAGAGAAAGCAGGAAGCAGGAGAGGTCAGAGAGAAGCCTGAGTGCTGCAGCCTCTTCTCATGGGCCAACATAATCACTGGTCCAGAGGGAATAAGTTATATGAGAGAGAGAGAGAGAGAGCGAGAGAGAGAGAGAGAAAGAAGGGACAGGAGATGATACGCTCCAGAGCTGTGTGAAATTGGTCTTCTTCTGGCCTGAGCTTGTGATCTCTGATCTGTTCTCCCTCATTCCTGCCAAACAAGCCTAGACTAAATGCACCACTCTTCACCGCTCTAACATACCCATGAACACACACATACACACACTTGCACACATGCACACACGCACATTCTATGCATAATAAAATCAAACCACTGGAGAGTAGTAGTCCCAACTCTGATACTCGAGCATACTCTAGGGACATAACCAGAAATACAAGATGAGACAGCATTTAATTATTTCATTAAAAGTGGAGTCTGTCATTTCCTTTTAAAATCGGCTCTTTTATTCCTCTTTTGTTGTCAACAAAGTTTCTACTCAGAGGAAAATCTCTGGTCTCCGTGGCATTCGAGGCTTTGTAAGGGGGAAAATCTATCAAATATGAACAGGGAGGCATCTCTTCTCACCTGCCAATCAGAAAGTTCCATCACTTGCACAAGCACTCTAGTTTTTTTTTTTTTTTAGGAGGTTTGTTTTCAGCAGTTATGTGAATTCATTTGAAGTTTCAAATTAACTTCACCGTTTGTTGCAAACAAATTTTGTATCACACAGTCAAACTAGAACAACATCATCTCAGTAATTTATACTGTAAAAGTTCCCTATATGCTAATAGTAGATAAGAGCAAGAATTCATGCACAAGGAGGACAAGAATGGGTATGAATACAAGATAACAGGGTGGAAAGTACCTCTAATGTCTGAGCCTTGGGGTCTTTGGGGTTACAGAGAGAGTTGTTGATACGGTGGTTGTTCCGCACACATTGCTGGCTGGCATTCTGAGGAAGAGGGAAGGTCTGTCGAATGAGAGTCAGACGTCCTATAGATTTCACCACCAACTCCTGCACATCCAGATCGGAGATCTCCTGCAGACAGAAATCCCACATTAATTAGGATGATAATTATACGCAGCGAGAATGGACATTGTAAAGTAGTGCTGATGAAACTTTTCAGTTTATTATTTAAGGCGGTAACTACAGTAATTCGGTTTGGAATGTATTTGTTTCTTTGGCTAAACCTTAAAAGGTTTAGGGGCATATGGAGGCATTTTCAGAAAAAGTAAATTATGTCAAAAAACTTGCATCCGTATTTACTTAGGGAAAAATGATGCATATTCAGGTTATGCAGCTGCTTAAGTAAATTTTCTGGGCTTCCCATTTAAAATCAAACCACCTGCATTGAGGACATGCCTCTGGGATTGCCAGATTTTTCTTGAGTAGACACATCCAAAGTAGATTTTCTACTGTCATTCAGATCACCACATTTAAACAAAGGCACCTTGCTTTCATGCATAAAAACGGAGGGATAGAATATACTGCCTAAAAAGGAAATAGTGATTTTTTTTTCTGCCAACTGTAATATAATATAACATACTGCACAATTTCTATGAAAAATAAGAAAAAAAATATATATATACAGTATACTCTGATACATGTGAATGAGAATATGCCAAACACGGATATACAAACATAATAGTGTAGAATGTTGCCAATATTTTGCAGTAGCCGTAACTATCGCATTAATCACTGCAAATTAGTTTTACTCGAACAAAATGTCTCCCATTCTCATTATATTTTTCATGTTCCGATATGGTTATTAAACCATAATGTGTGTAGTAAAATAATGATTTCGATTAGCATAAACCAGACAATTTGTTGATGGTTTAAAGGATTAGTTGCACAAGCACTCAAGTACTATGATTGCAGCTTACTTTAAGTTACTACATAATTTTATGTAATAATTTCATGTAATTATAATTTTATGTAAAAATGAATCATTTCTTCTGAAAAGCAATGTCTCCGAACATAAACTTCTGAATCCCGGGATGGAATTTTATGGTCACAACTGTCAGAAAGTGGACTTGATACTGTTCCTTATTTGATCTATTATCCTACAAGAACAATATGCTTTGCTTTTCTTTTTCTTTTATTTAAACTCGAATCCATGTGCAAAACCTCTGATCAAAAGATCTGCTAGTACCTTTAAGTAGTCATTGTACTACATTGTAAAATGGCACTTCTGACATTGACACACTTTCAGCTCAAGATAAATCCCTCCGCACAAAGGTTCTTAAGACCCACAAGCCGTTCTTTGCTCTCAGTGATTCTCCCAGGTACACAATAACTCTCTCAATCACAAACAGTGAACTGTTTACTCTTCCAGCAAGGCCACTGTCCTCCTTTTGTCTTTAGTCTGAGGTCACCTCATTCACACTCTCTTTATAACTGCTGCCAGAGCTGAAGTAGACCATCTATTTATAAGAGCCATTTATATTACAGATATTTCCCAGATGGGTGCTAATCTAAGGGAAGAAGGTGAGTGCAGTCATAAAGTAAGGCGAATAGAGAAGAAGGGAACGGGAGCACTGTCTCATCCATTTTTGCAACCCAAGGTGGAGTTTGAACTATTTTAAGCCAAAGCCATGCTTTTTGATGGCATGCAGGCCAGAATGCATAGATCAGGGTTGATGAGATGGGAGCAAATGTAGCCAAACCTCAGCATCTGACAAGTGTAGGAATTTTATAGTTTTACCTGTGACAACTTAATTCGTTCAAAATGCAAATCTTCTCCATAACGCTGCTAGGTTCCACCCATGTGGAAACGATCAATTTTTCATGCACAAAGGACAATGTATCTTTTTCAGCGTACTTGTCCTCAGAGCCTATATGCTCACTGTTCTTAAAAAAGATTTTTTTTTATCTTTATTTATTTATTTACAAATTTTAATAAACTTTTCATTAAATAATTAAAAAAAAAACTATGACTGTCAGACAAGAAGATGACACAAACTTACTTGATGGCACTTTTTAGGGCAGGCACAGTCACATGAACCTGAAAATGTCATAGCCCAGTTACTGTTTTATCACCAGCTGACAAACGCGAACGGCTCTTGATGCGTAATTAGTGCAGCTAAATCAGAATGACACAAATAAAAGCCTACAGGGTTGTGGCCTAGTTTAGAGGTACAGTTTTGTCACTTTTTCCTACCCTTAGATTGCCATCAAGTCAGGTCAGGCATGCCATAAATAATTTAGAACTCACAATGTGACATTGTTTCTGTGTCATGTAACTTTGCACATTCATGGATTAGGATACTGGAATTATTAAGTGTTTCGAATTATTAAGTTTCCCATGCCCTGAAAGCTAGTTAACTCAACCACAGCACATTCAGATTTTTATTTGTTTCTTCATACAGCTTTTGTTTTATGGAACGTTGCCCAATTAATATCCAAACAAAGCAAAGATATACAGTACAGGGAAGCTAATACTACCACAAACAACCGACTGCATTTGCTGACATTAATGTTTACTTAACAATAATTAGCTGGATTGCAGTTTTTTTTTAGCCGTGATCGAGGCATGATTGATGTATATTGTCAGGCTCGGTAGGGGGCGTGGTGGATCCAAGTGCAGATGCAGAAGATGTGCTACGAGGAGTAGTTGAGTTTTGGAGTGCTTGTGACTG
>QMIH01002757.1:20574-59103 GCA_003987875.1 Clarias batrachus | reverse complement strand
AACTAAAAACAGGCAAATAACGGTTTCCTAAGTAAAATAAACACTCAACTAATTTAAACTAAATATAAATTACTGCAGATAATATAAACAAATATATAAAAAATCTCCAAACAAATAAATAACTGAGGGTTATTTACACGCGCACACACAGATTCAATAAGTTTCCTGCACGTGTAGAAGATGTCGTGCGCTGTACAGGTTTCTGAAGCTATACAGAATGTTCTGGACGGTGGGAGGAGTTTATCTTTTCTTCAGAACAACACTGAAACTCCGACAGAAAACGGGTGTGTTTTAAAGAGTTAATTGGTCCACCAAAGGGAGGAGGAGAAGAATCCAGCAAGCTGTTACCATGGGTGAGTTATTAAGTCTCATATTATCCTTATTCTGATAATAATAAAATACCATATTATTTTATTTTTACATACATAGTGTAGGGTAGCACGTAGAAAACACTGCTATTCATGCTACCATACTTCCTTATGTAGCTTAGCACAAACCTGCTAGCTCGCGGTGACTGAATCTAATACCTTATGTTGATGCTTGTTAGTAACCGTTGTGGTGTAAATATTCCAATTTATTTTACCCAGTTTTGGATACCTTTAGCTTACGGTAGCTATTTGGTTCCGTTTTTGGTTAGCTTATGACACTGCTATCTATGATGTTATTTAGCACAAACACTTGAGCTCCTGGTGGCTAAAATACTACCGTAAGTAGCTTATTGATGTTCAGATAGAAGAATAAAAAGCCTCCCGTTTTTTTTGGATTTGTTGTATGACATTACAAAAGCTTGCCTTTGTGCATGGTCATTAGTGATTGATGATGATATACAGTAGTTTATTTTATTGTGTTATCATGCGCATGTATTTTTCTTCTTTTTTTTTTTATAAACAGTTGTGACCATGAAAATGATCAGCCACCTGTTTGATAGAAAGCAAGGTGTCTGAATTGTGGATGGAAGGGAGCTGGATTTTGGTCATTTTAAAGTGGATGGACACACAATAAGCATCTGTCTGTACCTGTGACTGTGTACAACCAGCACATGGACTGACCTCGGGTTACAGAAGTGTTGCTCTCGCTAGTAACAGTGTCTGTGTGCAGTGTAAAGCAGTGTGTGGTAAAAAAGTAAAAAACACAATGGAAACTCCAGGTATGTAATGTTCACTTATGTCTTCAGTTAAACAGGAACTGCTTTTTGAAAGTGGCACAAAGATATATGACTGTGTATAGGGTGTAAGAGTGGACTAAACGCCTTTTTTTTTTTCATTTTATTTTGCACGACCATATTTATGCCATAAATTTACCTTCTGTGTATAAGATGATCTGTATCTGTACGTCTCCATTCAATCCTGAACATTTTCTTTGCACTATGTAATTGTGTAGTATAGCGTGTAAGAGTGAGTTATTCTGCCGGTCAGTTAACCATATTCTAAATAAACTACAAACAAAAAATATATGTTTTTTGTCCTGAAATTATTTTCTTTTAGCATGTCACTGTGTCGCATACCTGACTGAAAGGGTCATTATGCAAATCATTATTCGGGTCTTTGTCTTCTCTGGTGTGAAGTAGAGCATTATTCATGATTATTAACGCCTCCTCACATACGGCCTTTCCAAAACATAAAGTGTCTTAAATGTAAATGAATATATTGTTTTCTGTGAATTAGTGATCAAGATGATTATCACATCATTTTGAAGTAAAAACTCTAGACTACAAGATCCAGGTAACAAAAAAAAGTCTTGTAAACAAATGTGTTTTGTGAACTATCGGTGATATATTTTTTGTATAACTCCTAAGGGTTAATATAAAGTACACAGAACAGAAAGTGAGGCTTTAAAGTAAATGGCGATAATTATTGTCATTATTTGCATTTAAGTAGCAAATGTGGAGAGCACTGGAACAATAAATACAGTGACTAGTAAATAGTATCCAAGCTGCAAAGAGATTCATTACAAACACCTTATATATGTAACAGCATTGTGTGGCAGAAACACAAACATTTTTTGTAGCAAGCTTTGGGCTGAAAGGCCCAAAGCTTTTGCTCAAAACTGCAAATGTTTGTGACTGTGTTGCCAGAACAATATAGTATATTTTGAATTTAAGTTTAGCACAAAATAAAACAGGTTTGAGTTTTTAAGTCATTCATTTAATTAAGTTCCTCTTATTTATTTTCTCTCCATAGTCAGTGTTCTTAGAGCATCTCTGTTTGCTGGTAAGTCATTTTCCCTTTAAAAAAATTTAATTCACTCTTCACAAAATGTACAAATCCAGGGCATCAAGCTCAAACTCTATCCAGACCTCAATAGCACTTCTTTTTACTTAATCGTAACGAGCATTTAAACCTCTGAGGTGCCACAAACTACAGCTATTAAAGGTATATTAGGAAGGATTAGGCACACTTGGTCAATATTAACAATAATAGCTAGGTTTAACAACATTTGAATGAACTCCTATGCACAGAAAGCACCACCCCTATACTGTAATTTTAAAGCTCTTGATTGGTGTTATTATTGTGTTGTCTTGTATTATTAGCAAATGGTGTTATTACTGCACTTTCAAGGACACTTGGACAACTGTTGAAAGTGCAGATACAATATAATTAGCATGAGATTTTTTTGGGATAATGCATGTAGGACAAAAAGAGAGATGATGAGTGTAAATTCTCATCTGGTCCCTTGACACAGTATGAGGTTTTGTGATGTACCACTTCTGGGTATTGTATTTTACATCATATTAATGAGTATGAAAACCATTGTCCAAAATGTTAACAAAAATCACGGTCGTAGAATTGTGCTGTGTCTCCGGATTAGTTTTGCTCTTCTAGTCAAGCTCTATAATAGAAGCAAGCCTTCTCTAGGCAGCTGCGCCACCTTTCCTCCTTGAAGTTGTAAGTCCTATCCAGTTGCATGGGCTCCTCCCAATCACAGAGGAAAGGACACGTGTGTTTGATTTGGAAGGGGGTGATCTCCTAGCCGAAGGCGATCTCCTGGATGGTTGTCTCGAACAGCAGCATTTGATCCAGCCTACGAGATACATGAGTCTGTAGAGGTCGGTGGGCAGCTCTTAAAAAACGAGCTCATCTTTAACCATCTCTGACAAACCCTACTAGAAAATGTCCACTACAGAACTGTTGTTTTAACCACTTGAGGTGGCTAGCGTTTGAAAATCCATGGCATATTTGTAGTCCGAGTGTGTCCCTTCGTGAAACCTGGCCAATCTAGTCCTGGCCCCCCTGCTGACATGAGAATGTTCAAAGACTTTGTTCATCCCTCTTGAGAACTCTGGCTCCTGTAAGGAAAGTCATCACATAGGTCACCCAAGACCACTCTGAGGAGAAGGTGGAGGCTTGTAATTAAAAAAAATTAGCGAGCACTGAGAATGGAAGGATCTGCATGGGTCTGGCTCTCTAAGTGTGTGGGGCTTATTGGCGTGGCTCTCATGGGGGTTCAGAGCTTGTGACATGAGTTGTGGATGCCCAAAGTTGTTGCATTTGGGTGGTGACATCGGAGAGAGTCTGCCTAGTGGTGAGAAGCTCCTGCTGGTGCTTCTCGAGGAGAGCGCTCTGACTCTCCAGGGCCATCGGCATCCTGTCAAAATAGCCAGATTATTCTGTCAGAATGAACCAAAGGGCTGGGAGGTGGATCCAAGAGCAGACAAGAGGTAAACTCGCATTGATGTTGGCGATAGGCGTGGTAGTGGAGCCAAAACGTGAAACCATCAAGAAAGCGGTAGCATTATGCTTAATCACTTCCTGAAGAGTATGTGCAGAAGACTTGACTGCTACTTCCTTCTTCACCAGTGTCCAAAAGTCTTCTACTGGATTAGGTCTGGAGATGACTCTGGCCCTCAAGATGAATGCTATTGTTACAGTCATTTTCCCACAAGATTTCAGTTATTTGGCAAAATTCTTCAACTAAATAGAACTAATTAGTGACATAATATGTTTTTGCACAAGATCAACTGTAATACATCTATTATTTTAGCCACTACTGTAATGTATGATGCTTTTGTGTTTATTTTTAAGGAGATAGGAGAAATAGGGTCAATAAAGAAGTTAAGTGATACAAACTCTAAACACAAGGGCAGTGATGTGTTAAAAATAGTAAGAACTTGCATACAATATGAGATTATTTATGAAATGCAAATAATGTTCAAACAAATCCTGTCATCTTCTTTGAGAAAGTATTAGGAAAAACAGAAATTGATTCAAATTAGTTAAACTGCTTTAATATTGCAACATCGTAACAAGACTCATTATCATTGATTAATATAAACATGGATTTTTTTTTTTTTTTTAGATGGCACTAACCTACAACTTATTGGTGGGAATAACTCCTGCTCTGGTAGAGTGGAAGTCATGTATAATGACCAGTGGGGAACAGTGTGTGATGATTACTGGGACTTGAAGGATGCACATGTGGTGTGTAGACAGGTTGGATGTGGTAATGCTGGCAGTGCTTATAAAAATGCTACCTTTGGTCAGGGCAGTGGCCCAATATGGCTGGATGATGTTCACTGTTCTGGAAATGAAAGCACCATCACACAGTGTTCTCATAAGGAATTTGGAAAACACAACTGTGTCCATGGTGAAGATGCTGGTGTCACTTGCTCAGGTACAGAGAACACATTTACCATGTCATTGCTATGAATGTGCATTGCACATAAGCATTACAACTTTACTTTCAAAAAATTATCATAAATAAATAAACAACAGTAGAAAACATACACACTCACATTGTATCTAGACAAGCTAAACTTTTTGAAATATTAATTTGTGTTGTCTTAACTTTTGGCCACTACTGTGATATAATGTATTTCTTTGTATGTGTTTAAGAAGAGAGAATGAATAAAGAAGCTAAATAATATAAACAGATATTACAGCTGTAGTGTGGGAAATACTAAATTGGATGTAATATCAAATTTATTTTATAATACAAATAATGTACTGTAAATCAATTATGTACAAATTCTGGCTTTATGGATGATAGAAATGTATTTATACTTGTTAAATGGTTTTAATATTACAGCATTGTAATGAAATGAATAATCATTAATATTAACATGCATCACGTTTTTTTTTTTCTTTTCTTTTTTCTTTCTTAGATTCCTCTATACAGCTCAGTGGTGGCAGTCACTCCTGCTCTGGTAGAGTGGAATTCTATTATAATAACCAGTGGGGAACAGTGTGTGATGATGTCTGGGACATGAATGATGCACAAGTAGTGTGTAGACAGCTTGGATGTGGTATTGCTGTCGGAGCTCATCAAGAAGCCCACTTTGGTCAGGGAAGTGGCCCAATATGGATGGATGATGTTCAATGTGGTGGAAGTGAACGGACCATCACACAGTGCTCTCATAATGAATTTGGAAAACACAACTGCAACCATGGTGAAGATGCTGGTGTTACTTGCTCCGGTACAGAAAACTCCTGACCTTGTAATGAATGTGATTATACTGCATTATATATGATTTACTTCTATTACAGAGGAACCTTGGATTGTGAGTAACTTGGTCTGCGGACATTTTGCAAGACGAGCAAAATAAATTTTACTTGACATGCGAGTAGTATGCATGCGCTCTGTATGCTGTGTGTCACTTTTTTTTCTCTCTTGTGCTACTGTATTATGAATAATAGTCTCCCATGTTCAGTCTCAGTGTACGTGCGTACTGTTTACTATAACTTTGTGACCATGTGTGAGTCCGCATAAAGCATTTTTTAAAATAAATTTTGTGTCCAAGTATAGTGATTGTACTGCAACAACGGCCTCCAGGAAGGAAAAGTTTAAAAAGGCTGTAGCAGTGTGGGAGATCAATCTGTTTAATGACAATTTAATTTCACATTTCTGCGAAATCCTTAAAAGAAGGCAGTAGCAAGTGTCATTAGAGAGGTTCCTTGTTAAAGAAGTTTGCCGACATATAAGTAATTCCGTTAATAATGTGTTGCAATTGTCCCAGTTTCCCTTAGTACGCCCCCCAAAAGATTTGTAATAATAATAATTATAATAATAATAATATAAAGCTTAATTTCTTGTTCGACAAACCCCAACACACTGATAACAAAACACAAACTCAGTTTAGTAGAGTGGAACCTTGGATTGCGAGCAAAATTATTTCCGGAAGCTTGTACAGTACATCAAAAACACTCGTATATTAAAACAAACTTCCGCTATAAGAAAAATCTGAAAAAATAAGAAAACTCTGATTACTCATGCCACAACCCCCACAAAAAATTTTCAAAAATAATTATTACAAAATATAAAATAAAAAATAAAACAAATTAACCTGCAGTTTACCTTTGAAAAAAAGTAAAAATAATAAGTGTTTCCGTTAGTGTTTGAGTGAACATGCTGTGTATGTGTGAAGCTAAAGTAAGACGAGAGAAGGAATGATTCCCTCCCCTTATTTGAGAGGATGGAGGGCTACTGTGTGGGATGACTTTCTCACACACACACACGCACACAAAACTTCTTTAACAAGAAACATCTTTAATGACATTTGAGTGTGGGCACACTAATGATAGGAGAAGATTAACCACAATTCCGCATCACAAGAGAGAGAAGAACCATTAGCTCAGTTGTGATCACATGACGCTCGGTGCCAAAACAATAAGCGCAACTCATGCCACATGACACTCGATGATACTTGTTACTCGTAAATCAAGACTCGCTCGTTTAACAAGGAAAGAATTTTGCTTGTCCTGTGTAACAGTCGCAGACCATATTACTCACAATCCAATGTTCTACTGTACAAATTAAATAAAATGTATTAATTTTAGAAAAAGCTTTCATACTAAAAGTTTAAAAGATCATCAAATTGAACTAGACCAAGATTTAACCTACTACATAGTGCTTATTTTACATTGAAAGGTCATCACACCAATATATCTTGTTTAAATATTGATTGCATTGGCAATAACACTTCGTGGCAGTAAAAAAAATAGATAATTCCAAACAATACATAGCTCAGCGCATTCGACAGAGACCACGGTGTATGGGGTGCCAACCAATTGCATGTTATGGATGTCCACAAATACTTTAAACTTGGTGTATTTTGCAAATTTTCTTATGTAAATTATTTAAAGAGTTAATTTTTATTTAAGAAGATTACAGGGAACTGAAAACAAGTCACAAGAAAATATAAGTACCTCTCTAGTCTTTTTGCCCTGTTACAGTTAAGAGAGGCCACAATCATCACCAAATTAAACCTACATACATCCCAGTCAGAATCAAAGATAGAGATGACTGGAAAACAGCATTTAGCACTGCCTTAAGTCACTATGACTATTGTGCCATGCTTATAGATTGTTCAACGGCCCAGTAGTTCTCCAATGCCTAATCAATGACGTCCTCAGAGACATGGGGAGATTTATCACCATGTACATCGACAACATTTTGATTAATTCCTTTCATAGTCACTCTCACGTCAACCTTGTAAAACAAGTTCTCCAGAACCTACAAGAGAATCAACTGTCAAAGGTGAAAAGGGTGAGTTCCACAAAAAGATGGGATACGTCATACTGTAGATTAGCAGAGGACTGGCCAACCTCCAAATCGCTTTCTTGGATTTGAATATTTGTATAAAAAATTCCTTAGGAACATTAGCCTAATTGCTGCTCCTCTGACAAGCCTTCTGTGAGGAAACAATAAAAGACTAATGTGGGCTCCAGCAGTTGATATGGCATTTCAAAGCCTGAAGATATTATTAAGCACCGATTCTAAAGCATCCAACCCCCTTGAATTCCTTTAAAACCCTTCAAGTCGGAGCAGTCCTCTTACAAAGATTCTGTGAAAAACGCATGTTCTGTCAAAGTGCATCTTCAGTAGAAAGAAAATAGGAAATATAGAGCTTTTAACAATTAAACTTCTATTAGAATAATGGAGACACCGGTTATAAGGGAGTGACACCAAATCATTATTTAGACAAATCAAAAATGCTAAATAATATATCAAATAAAATAATTTTATAAAACTAAAATATATCAAATCTGCTAAATAAATGAATGCATGTTAAGTGCGGTGATCACTATTCTTCAGATGATTTAAGTTCACCTTGTCCTACAGACCAGGATAAAAAAAATACAAAAGCTGATGCTCTCTCTTACATTTATGAAGCCCCAACTTCAGAAAAAGAATCAAAACATACCATCCTTAACCAAAGAAATGTGGGCGCAATAAGGTGGGACATCAAAAAAAGGACACTGAGGATCTTCCCCTCACAAAGTTTAATAGAATGCCTGAGGAACAAGCAATTTCTACCATCCAGAATACGAAACCGCATAATCACATGGGCACACTGATCATCATGTATGGGATACCCAACTCCCAACAGACCCCGAGCTACACTCCCCGCTGTATTTTACAGCATAGGGAGAAACTCGGGATCATTATCGGCGATAGCTCACCGGCCGTGCCTAATTCCGAGACCCTGCTGGAAATTACCATCACTGTAGTATTTCTTCGATACAACATATTGTTTTGACTTTTTTTATGACTTAATTATATTTTAAAACTGAGATGATGGAAAATGTCACTTTGCACCATCTGGCCGTCATTTCATGAATTACTTTGAAATGCGATTGATTTATTTTGGCCACTGTTTTTTTGTCGCGGCGGTGAGCGCGGCGATAACAGACATTCCCCTCTTCTACCTACTGTACATTCTGAGAGTACAGAGTGGGAGGCGTCAACCGTTTAGCTCCACAAATAAAATGAGCAACTAAATGGTGCTTTCCCACAGAAACCCCATCGGTCAGAGCATGACAAGCCGAAATAGCGGCTACGTACGTTCTGAAAGTACTAGTGCATAAGCCCGAGGACAACTTTTCTTGCAGGAACTCCAGCACTGAAACAATCTGGCAGTGGACTGGGTCTACATGTCTTGCCATGCACCAACTTTCAAATACACTCCGTGAAATATTGTCCCCTGCGCCCTCCTCACTGGAATCACCCAGGGTGAGCCGTCGTGGAGAGATATTAGATCTGAGAACCACACTCTGGTCGGCCAATGGGGCGCTATCAATAAGAGGCGCAAACCCTGTTGATGGACCCTCGCCAGGACTCCTGGGAGCAGGAGCGCTTGGGCGGTTCACTCCTATTTATAACCTGCAAGTGCACCTTATCGGATGACGTCACCTGACTGAGGTTATAAGCCAAAATATTTGGCATATTTGATGCACACAAGCTTCACACCCGGAGAACAAAGAGATGTTCCCCTAGCGTTTTCACGCAGCATTGAGTGTAGCTTTTGAAAGGGAACGGAAGAAGTTAAGCACAATTCCTTCCATGTACCAAATATGCACAGAACTTAACACAATCCAGCACTGAAGTGTATCTTGATCACTAAATTTGTCAACTACCTCTATTTCCATGGAATGCAAGCACATCAGCTGTAGATGTGTGGCCAAAGCTATATCACAAATTCATTGTCCCCTTTAAAATTTTAAGAAGAATAAACAACATAACATACAAGCTGGCACTACCTGCTCACTGCAGCCTAGCCACCTACATTTCACAACTAAATACCATCAGGAAAGGACACCTAGACAAAACAGCAATAATTGAAATACCAGGGGAACTGTTACAAATTGAAGAACAACCAGGTTAAGATCGAGGTATAAGGTCAAGATATTATGTCTGTCACACCTGTAGTAATGCACAGATGAACTACACTTTCAAGCATCCTTTTTCAAAGTCACCTGACCTAGTCACCTCTAAGTCATTAGTGTGTGAATTACACAAGACACCTGTCCCCATTCTTCCTGAAAGTATAAACAATGTTCAGAAACTACAAGTCTTCATGACGTATATGCTCTTGAGTTCACTCCTTGATTCTACCAAGCCTTGGACTCTGTTTGGATTCCATTTGTATGAACTTTACCTTTACTCCTTGACTAATCTGTTGATTGATTGCCTGACCATAGCTTGTGACCTGATGCATTTGCATTTCCGTTCCCAAATTTGAATAAATACTTTGTTTTACCTGCACTTGCTTCACCCCATCCATGTGCACCTAACATTTTTTAATATTTGGGTTTATTTTATAATACTTATCTCAGAATTTTGCAGTCCCAAAAAGCATTTTATTTGTCTTATTCCATAAAGAATCTTTATTTTTTAATTGTTTTTATCTCTCATTAGCAAACAAACAAAAACAGTCATTAGTAACCAGTTCTTTCTTTTTATATAATAAATCAGGCCATTATGCGATCAGGCTTATAAATGGTACGAGTGACTGTTGTGGTCGAATGGAGATCCAGCATAAAGCCCAGTGGGGAACAGTGTGTGATCATTTCTGGGACTTAAAGGATGCACTGGTGGTGTGTAGACAGCTTGGATGTGGTAAAGCAGTCAGCGCTCCTCATAATGCCTGCTTTGGTCAGGGAAGTGAACCAACCTGGCTGTATAATGTTCAGTGTACTGGAACTGAGAGCTCCATAGACCAGTGCTCACACAGAGGATTTGGAGATGAGGACTGTCGCCATGATGAAGATGCTGGTATTGTGTGTTCAGGTAAGTTATTATTATTTATTTTTTATGTGTAAAAACAATTCAAGATATTTTTTATTATAAGATCATAAGAGTCCAACGCTGATCACCCAAAATATGTTTAGCTGCTGTTTAAGTTAAGTTATATAAAATTACTAGGTGTTTATTTTATAAACATAAATGTCTTACTGGGCATAAACATGTTTTAATCATTTTCTAATAATGTATGATTTTTTAAAAATTAATTATCAATTCAGCTTATATTCTACTCCAAAGAGTTACAATAAATTCAGGTAGTCCCCAATTTACGAACATCCAAGTGACGAATTACCACAGATTTAAAAAAAAATTCATAGATGTGAACACATCGCGGAAGTAGTGTGTGACTTGTATTGTACAAAAATAGACACAGCAGTGCACCGGATATCTATATTTGTAATCATATAATATTTGAGTGTGTAAGTGAATGTATAAAATGTCTAAAGTCTGGTATATTGTGTGTGCGTGTGGGGGTGTGGGAGAAATGAATTGACCTCACCGGTTTCAATGAATCAACCCGGGAGCATTATGTACAGTGTAACATCAGATTGCGAGGAAGGCGGTTTGCGAGTGCATTGTGAGGCATTTTCAGGTCAATTTTGTCTGATGGATGTCCAGGCATGCCAGCAGTGCGGCATTGAAGCGCAGCATCTCGTTCCCGCTTTATCAGGGAACAGGGTTACAGCTAAGTAACCCGAGACGTTCCCTTTCAAAACCTACACTCAATGCTGTGTGAAAACGCTATGGGAACAAGAATACCAACGCCGCCACACTGCAAGTGTCTGGACCCCAAGGTTGTGTAGCGTATGTGCACAATAGCCAAGGAGGTCTAAGACCGAGCTCTGGGATGCTGAGTCAAGGATCCGCGAGCCCGGAGTAGCATTGACATCCAGACTATAAAATCTAACAAACGTGTGTGGAGAGGACCAGCCTGCCGCATCACACACCTGCTGCAAGGGGGCGCCTCTTGCCAGAGCAATTGATGAGGCAATCCCCCTGGTCGAATGAGCCCTGGTTCCACTGGCTAGTGCGGTGGATGTAAATCTGAAGAGCACATACTGGACACAGTAAGTGAGGTCTTTCCTGCTCCGGAGCTGTGAAAGACGAAGGACAGAAGGCTTCGAGAACGACTGGGTTCATGGTCGACAATGGAACCTTCGGAAGGTAGTTTGAGTGAGGATGCAGAATAGCTTTGACGAGCCCAGGGGCAAAGTCTAGGCAGGATGGGGAAACTGACAGAGCCTGCAGATCCCCAATCCTCTTCAAAGAAGTAATAGCCATAAGAAAAACTATCTTAAGAGACAGAAGCCTGACAGGTGCTGACTCTAGCGGTTCAAAAGGGGTGTCATCCAGGCCTTCGAGCACAATAGCTAAGTCCCACGAATGGCCTGTCGCTCTAGTGGGCGGCCTCAACCGTTTATCTCCACAAGTAAAACGGGCAACTAAATGGTGCTTTCCCACAGAAACCCCGTCGGTCAGAGCATGGCAAGCCAAAATCGCGGCTACATATGCCCTAGGACTCTCAGAACATAAGCCCGAGGACAACTTTTCTTGCAGGAACTCCAGCACTGAAACATTCTGGCAGTTGACCTAGTCTACAGATCTTGCCATGCACCAACTTTCAAATACACTTCATTTGAGGACATAAGTTCTTCTAGTGGAGGGATCCCTGGCACTTAAAATGGTTTCAATTACGCTAAGACCATCTCTTAGTTGGTCCCCTTCAGGGGCCAGACGGGAAGGTTCCAGAACTCGGGCCGAGGATGAAATATTGTCAGAAGATCCCTCCTCACTGGAATCACCCAGGTTGAGCCGTCGAGGAGAGATATTAGATCCAAGCAGAACTATTGGAGGAAACGCATGAAGGCGTAATCTGGGCCACGTGTGGGCCATCACGTCCAGACCCAGGGGAGCTGGAGGTGTCAGAGAGTAGTAAAGGGGACATTGTGCTGCCTCTTTCAAGGCAAAGAGGTACATCTCTGCTACATAAAATCTTTCCCAGGTTTGACTGACTTCACCCTGACTACAGGGTGGAGTTTCCATTCCCCATATGTCACAGCTTGTCTGGGTAGCAAGTCCGCTCCTACATTCATATGCACAGGAATGTAAAGCGCACTGAGGGACAGGAACTTGTCCTGTGCCCAAAGCAGAACCTGGTGCGGTAGCTTGTTCAACCGGCGCGAGCGCAGTCCATCCTGGTGAGTTATGTACGAGACTAATGCAGTGTTGTCCACCCGCACTAGGACATGGTAGCCTCTCAACTGCTGGAGGAACTGTTTCAGGGCCAGAAACAGAGCCATCATTTCAAGGCAATTGGTGTGCCATGCAAGATGACGACCTCTCCAGCTCCCTTGTGCTGGACGGCCATCCAAGATCGCACCCCAGCCTGTGAGGGAAGCGCCTGTCGTGATGACAATCTTGTAATGACAAGACAGACCTAAAGTGGGACCCAAAGTCAGAAACCAGAGTCTGAACCACATAGAAAGGGTCCCCGGCATGTAACCCTTATTATCCTCTGGGGATTGGCCCTTGAATGAAATCCCCTGGCTCTTAGCCACAACTGAAATGCTGACATGTGAAGAAGACCCAAGGGAATCACCATGGACGCAGCTGCCATGAGGCGTAGAGATCTCTGAAATTGATGAACACCTTCTGGCCTATCTTGATTTTCTTCAGGGTGTTGAGAATGCGTTCGACACGAGCAGGAGACAGCTGTGCCCGCATTGTGACCGAATCCCATGGGACACCTTAATATGTCGTCCTCTGAAAGGAAAGAGAACGCTCTTCATGGCGTTGAGTCTCAATCCTAAAGAATGGAGATGAGCTAGGATGACATTTTGATGTCGAAGCGCTAGTTCCTGAGACTGAGCCGGAATCAGCCAGTCGTCTATGTAATTCAAAATAAGGATGCCCTGGAGTCGTAAAGGAGCCAGGCCCACATCCATGCATTTTGTATATGTGCGGGGTGACCGAGCTAGGCCAAATAGAAGGACCCGATACTGGTAAGCTTCGCCCCCAAAAGCGAACCTCAGGAACTTCCTGTGCCGTTGCAATATTTCTGTATGGAAATATGCGTCCTTGAGGTTGATTGTCACAAAACAATCCTCTGGTTGGATTTGAGAAACAATCATTTTGACAGTCAACATTTTGAATCTGAATTTCTTGAGATAGAGGTTCAAGCCGAGAAGATCCAAAATCGGACGCAACCCCCCCCCCCATCTCTCTTGGGAACCAAGAAGTACCGACTGTAGTAGACTAATGTGCAAACTGAATCCTCTAGCCTATGGCTACGGTCCTTTGTACCCAAGGAGATATGCCTGGCAGTAGTTTCCACACTGACAGCTTTTCCGAAAGGGGCACGAGTTTTGACACTTCGGCTGGATGGAGGGGTGTTAGATGTTCAGTATCCTGACGTTTGGCAGGAGATGACCAAGCACCCAACATTTCATTGGAGACCGACGCTCCTCGAAAAATGGGGATCGAACACCGGCCTCCTGGGAGTGCCAGGTCTGGTCTTTTTGAGGAAGATTGAGAAGAGCCTTGTGGCTCCCCACGAGGCATGACCGCATGATCCCTATCCTTAATACCTGTGAGGTTCAGCCACAGATGCCTGTCCGTGGATACCATGACAACCATAGACGGCCAACAGCACGGTCTGTTGCACGTAGAGACAGATCTGTGGCTTGGCGCAGCTCTGCAAACGCCCCCTCTCATCAATAGCCCCACCGGTGCTCAGGTCCTTCAGCAGGTCAGCCTGGTAGGCCTGCAAAACCGCCATGGTGTTCAGTGAAGCACCACCCTGAGTACAGCTTGCTCCATGACGAGGTAAAGAAGGGGAGAGAGAGAGAGACGTTGAGGCTCCTCCCCCCGGCCACCCTACAGAAACCTGTCGTCTACTTTCGAGCGCTTGGGGGAATCTCGCTTCTGTGGCCAGTCGCATTATAACCTCCAATAATTCCTCAAACGCTCCGTCAACACTGGAGGAGTGTTGTGAGGAGGCTACTTCCATAGAAGTGAGAGAGGAAGACTTTTCCGCTCCTTCACAAGAAGCGCCGGAGCGCGCTTGAGAAGCGGAAGCTAATCGGAAGCTAATCTTCCTGATCCGGAGAGACCGCGAGAGGAAGGGGGAATTCCATCTCATACGCATCTGCCAGATCAGCATGCGAGCCGCAGGAATGCGCCACGGTTCGCGGTTTCTCTTTAAAGAAAGTGAGCTGCGCACGAAGCACCTTAATAGGGAGAATATCGCAATACTCACAGTCTCCATGAAGCCTGAGGCGAGCGTGTTCTTCCCCCAAGCACTCCAAACAAAATTTCGTGGAGATTGCTCTCCGAAAGAGATCTAGCACACGGAGGCACACATCTCTTAAATGGATTAGCCTTAGGTAAAGGCACAGATCTGGGGGACTCATGGACATAGAGTATTCTGGTGAACTGGTATGCTTAGATGCTGTCTTACTCACTCTCATTGATCACTCAGGTTTGTTGACAGTGAGGTGATTGGTTGCTTTACATCACAGCCCTCATGTCTGTGTCTCCTTCTGGCTCTCCCTTTTAGTTATGCTGTTATAGTTAGTCCTGCCGGAGTCCCTGCTTGCACTCTGCACTAAATATACATTCACCTTATACATGTTGACTGTGACCATACCTAACTGCCATCTCTCATTATTTTCTGTTCTCTCCTCTTCTGCTCTCTCCTCTCTCTCTCTCTCTCTCCCTCTCTCCTTTCCCTCTCCCTGTCTTTCTGTCGAGCTATACATGTCACTCCTGAGTTGTCAGTGATCCAGATCCCTCTGCCCTCTGGACCCGTCTAACCCTTCCTGGAGTCCTGCTTCTGGTTGGAGATCTCGTCGCATGGATGCCCCGTGTGGTCTGCCTCTATTCGTGTGGTGACTGGGGATGGTTTCCATTAAGACTGTCCTATCATCGATTGATGCTCTGGGGACCTGTGACTTCAGTTGTTCGATAGCTCAGGACCGGAATCCCCTACAGTCTACCTGAGCCTCCGGGAACAAACTGGACTCCTTTTAATTTTAATTTTAACACATCTCCTGTTACACTGAACTTCCAGTACACATTATTATGCTGATCATTCTCTGCTATCCGTTAACACCCAGATGAGGATGGATTCCCTGTTGAGTCTGGTTCCTCTCAAGGTTTCTTCCTATTACCATCTCAGGGAATTTTTCCTTGCCACCGTTGCCCTCGGCTCATCAGTGACAATCTTATCATTTTGATTCATACACATTGCATACAAACTTACTTCTTTTGATTGTGTAAAGCTACTTTGCGACAATGTCAATTGTTAAAAGCGCTATATAAAAAATAAATTGACTTAACCAACTCCGCCATATTGGTGAGTTAATGCTGTTATTTTTTTCTTTTCCTTTCGTTATCCGCTTCCACACACACGCAAACACAAAGCAGTCCTGAAGACAAAAATATCTGTTTCCGGTTCACTCCTATTTATAACCTGCAGGTGCACCTTATTTGGTGACATCACCTGACTGAGGTTATAAGCTATGGTATTCAGCGTTTTTGACATACACAGGCTTCACAAACGGAGAACAAAGAGATATTCCTATAGCGTTTTCAGGCAGCATCGAATGTAGCTTTTGAAAGGGAACACTGCTCTGTCGCGATTCTTTTCAAAAGTAAAGTGCTGGTTAATTTGTTTTATTTTTACTTTACAGCAGTGATTCCGTTAGTCTGCGCTCAGTCCAGTGTCATTAGAGAGATTTCTTGTTTCTCTCTTTCAAAACAGTGTTTCTGTTGTGTGTGTATGGTGAAACTTAAAGTTGGGATGGGGGCGTGGTATGGTTATACTGTGTAAAATGAGAAGAGGGAGAGGGGAAGGACTAATTCCACACACAGAAACAAACACACACACACACACACACACACACACACACACACACACACACACACACACACACACACAGCTCCTGCGCACACAAATGGAAACACTTATTTGTCGAGATTTATTGTTACTTTTTTTTTAAAGGTAAAGTGCAGGTTAATTTGATTTATTTTTACTTTATATTTTATATTAATTATTTTTATGTTTTTTTGGGGGGGCCGTGGAACGAATAATTTGAGTTTCCATTATTTCTTATGGGAAAATACAATGTGGTAAGATTTATTTCTTAAGCTCGGTTACAATTTTAGGCCACATGATGGCAATGTGGGGAAAGGAGACAGAGATTTAGTTAAGTGGTTAAGATTGGTATACTTTACGTTGTATATTCGTGTCAAGGATGTATACGATTCACTTTGTCAGAGTTAAGAACAAATCAGACTTATGAATGTGCTTCCAGAACAGAACTCGTTTGTAAATAGGGGACAACCTGTATAAAATAAATTTAATGGCTGAATGTTTAAACAATGATTAAAGTTTTATGCAAGCCAACAGATTAAGCAAATAGAGGATAGGACCACATTGTTGTTGTTTATTGAGCACACAAGTCTTGCGTGCTCAGTTATTTCTTGTTGCAACAAAATGCTGGTTAAAGTAAACACAAACAAAATATTAAATATATAGTTTTATTATAAGATTTGCAGAGTCCCACACTGACATGGATCTCACCAAAGTCTGTGGTCTCACCTGGAGAGGTTCTTCAGTTCAAATGTACCACACCCAGCCCAACATGCATCTCTGTAAACTTCAGTTTGTATAAAACTGGGACATTAATAAAGAAGCAAACTGCAGAGACTACAACAACATTTACTCTGACTGTAGATGACTCACATCAGGGCCAGTACACCTGTGACTACACATACAGGGAAAGTAACTCCACATCATCCAGGAGCAGCTCCATTACCATCACTGTGGGTAAGAGCAGAGAGGATGTTCATCTGAACAGTGTTTCTGGACAATATTTGCACCTTTGTTTGTAGTGTATTTATACTGATATATATTGATGTTCCTGACAAACTCTGCTTTTTTTTGTAGTAAACCTGCAGCAGCCCAGTATCTCCTTCAGTGCTGCTGATGGACCAAAAGTAACAAGGGGCTACAGCTTCTCCATCATCTGCTCCACTGAACCTCAGTATCCAGGAGGTTCCTTCCACTTGGAGCTCAGGGGATCCAACATCAGCAGGACTCAGTCAGCTGTTAACCACTCAGCTGTCTTCCTTTTTCCTGAGGCAGATTTTGTCCATCAGGGAAACTACAGCTGTACTTATGAAGTTAACGTGTCTTCATGCTCTTTGACCTCCACTTCCACGGAATCCCTGTTCATCACTGTGAAAGGTATAGTAAAATAATTTTCTTCTGCTTTTTGTGTGAGGGTTATGCAGTTAAAAACGTTAATGATGATGATTTCTCTCTCAGCGTCTTTTGCTCCTTACATTGGTGTTGGATTGACAGCAGGACTGCTTCTCATCTTAGTGTCAGTCATCATTTGCTTTTTGAAGACACAGAAAATAAAAAACTTTCAAGAGGATCAGATCAAGGATGTAGAGTGTGAGTTAAAAAATAACTAAAATAAATATATATATATTTTTTTTAAAGAATTCTTGTGAAGATGGAACTAATGTCATTTTCTTTTATACCACAGCACTGTTGCATTCTTACAGCTAATTAATTTTCTTTAACAGTGTTATGACAGGAGCGCAGCTACAAATATCATATTTATTTTTACAACATCCTTGTTGTATTGATTCTGTTGCAACAACCTTAACAGAGAATCATTTCCTATATATATAAATATATATATATATATATATATATATATATATATATTTTTTTTTTATTTGCTTCCTGGTGATTTGGTGAAGTCTCTAGTGTTAGCTGTACTTCTGACTTTTGAAAGTACTATCACTTTTTTTTTCTTTTTTTACTGAAAACAACTTGGTAGGTTATCAGAACAGCTGTGACACAGTGTGCTGTTATACTCTCTCACCACTCATGGAATGCCTCTTGTCCAATCTGATTACTCGGTTAGAACTCACTGTATACTAATTGATAACAGGAATTGTGAAAACTAATATTTGTGTCAAAAACTGTCTCAAAACTTTTGGCCATGACTGTATATATATTGCAATGGGTCTCGCACACTGACAGAACACACAGGAAGCCGGTGTTAACATCTCAACAACAGTTCTTTTAATGAAAGCTTTGGTTTAGCAACAACGTATGCAGGTCTTTGTGAAGTGTGCTACGTGCTGTAAAAGCATAGGCTTTACAGCTGTCTCGGTGAAGGTTGCAGTCGTGTGGGTCGATCCTCAGCAGATTTAGGTCATGGAACACCAGGAATAACTGCTGATACCAGTCAGATATCAGCAGAGGGCAACAGGCATATGTGCAGAACGCAGTGCGGGCACATGGGGGAACACCAGGCAGCTTTAGAGTCTAAGGGAAGAGAAGATTATTAGGAGAAATTAGAGCTTAGAGATAAACTTCTTAACAGGAGAAATTAGAGCTTGGAGATAAACTACTCATCGGGAACAGGCGAGTGATCCGCTTCCAGCCCAGGATAGTTCCATGGGCCTGACCCCTTGTTAGGTGTGCTCCACGGTTGGCACAACCCACGCTGTGTGCACAATGAGTGTGTGTGAGAAGCACCTGCACTGAGTGGCCCACCATCACAGCACTCCCCTCAGCTTCAAGCTCACACCTGCTGGCGAGTACTGGGCATAACATCATGAGAAAGCATGTGCATTCCCGTGTTGAGTGCTGGACCTGTGGATCATTGAGAATGAGAAGTCCTGTATGGAGAGAAACCAGTGAGTTATTCGGGGGGTAAGTATCTTTGGCTCTTGCCAGCCACTGTATAGAAGCATGGTCTATGATTAACGTGAAGTGCCGCTCTTCTAGATAATAACAGAGCTCCTCTATTGCCCACTTAATGGCAAGAGCCCCTGTTCAGTTTTGGCATAGGTTCTCCCTACCTCCTTACAGGATTGGGTGTTCTTTGCTTTCAAACTTCTGAGAAAGAATGGCCCCAAGTCTGGTGTCTGACGGACAGGGCAAAAGAGTCATGGGACATAAGGACACCATGGAGACCGAAAGGGAGGACCTAAAGCAATCTTGGCCTTGGCTTCTGGTATGTGGTCCCCCTGCCAATAACCCTTATTAGATCAAGGGTGGTGATGAATCAGGCCTTTCCCAAATGGTCCACGAGATCAAGTCGGTACATAGTGCATAGTGATAGAGTTGAGCCACTGGAAGTTGTTACAAAGCCTTATCAACCCATCAGGCTTGGGCACTGTAATGATGGGGCTTGACTAGGGGCTCTTTGACTCCTATGATGCCATGTCTCAGCATGCTGTTCACCTCAGCATTAATGCCAGATCTGCAGGGCTCGATGGATGCGCTGGCGAATAACTGCACCAAGTGGCGTTTGAATATCATGGCACACAAGGTGTATGAACCCTGGTTCAGTGGAGAACACATCTGTGAACTGATCCACAATTTTTTCTCAGTTCCTGCAATGTGTAGCAGATCCTCTCCTCAGTGAACAAGATGATGCCTTTGTTCTGTAGCGGAGAGAGGGACAAGAGTTGAGGGGAAAGGAATAGGTTCAATTCACCATTTCAAAAATTTGATGTGATACAGCTCAGTGATTTTGTCCTCTCTGGGCTGTTGCAGAAGATTGTTCCACGGCGAAGGGTTCTTGCTTACAAGAACTTACATGTAGCACTGGAGAGGAGCAACAACACATGATCGGCCACCTTGAATTTACATGGATAAGCCAGGCAGTCATAGGCGCGTTTCTGCTTTTCCTGTGCCTCCTGCAGATGCTGTTGTACAATAGGAAGAATTTTGCTACTGTTGGTTTGCAGTTCTTGCACAAACTCAATTATCAACCTGAAAGGTGATGGCTGATCCTCCCAGGCTTCCTTGGCAACATCGAGCAGACTGCATGGTTTCATATACCGTAAATAGGACGTGCATCAAAATTTGGTCTCAGTTGTGGCTGGGTTCGTCAACAACTTATCGGAGCATCAGTTTCAAGGTCTGGTTGAAGCGTTCAACAAGACTGTTGGTCTATGGATATACTGACATGCGTATCTGCTAAATCTGCAACAGCCTGCACAAATTTGCACACATTGCCTTGGTCGGTGAATACTTTCTTGGGGAGGTCTTGATTTCACAATATTCTTCAATGTGGTTTTTCTCAGTGGAGGTGCCTCAGGATAGAACCAAACCACAGTCATTGGGACAAAATCAACATAGCAGATTCATTTATCCGCACAGGTAGGCTTATTTAACCTCTCCTTGATTTCCTGCTTTATAAAATGACCTTCTTATGTGGCCGTGCTACAAACTAAACAATTATCCAGAGTCCAGAAACAGTAACATTGTTGAATTGGGAAGTTTTCCTTTTTTTTTTTAAATGTCATCTTTGCTAATTATAGTTGTATTAAATTACATTACCTTCAAAGCATTTTATTGGTTTTATACAATTAAAATCCATAGTTTACATAAAATGATAAGTGAAAAACATTTTTAGAAAACATTCAAAAGTAAACATCTTAAATGGGATGTTTTGTAGAATACAGAATCTGTTATATTTTATTTAGACTAGGCAATCTTTGCTAAATTTAATTAATTTATGAAACTTGTTTTTATTGGAAAATATTGTTTGCAGGGTTTTATCATCTATTATTTTCTTGTTGTTAATTAAGTCTTTTTAATCCATGTACTGACAATGTATTCTTTCATATAGTTTCTGCAATATTTTATCAATCTGTTGAATATCAAGTTTTGTGGATTTTACTAAAAGTATTTGAGTTATAGCCTTTTTTTGGTGCATTAATTTTTTTCAATCTTTTGCACCTTTGGTGGTGAAGCTGAATGAATGACTGAATAAATTAACATGATTTGCATATTTCAGATTTCTATATTTACCATATTTTTATATAATAACCAACAAAATGTAAGCAAAATATATACTGATATTTTAGGGAAAAAAAGAAAAAACATTCAGTGACCCACATGGGGGCATGCCTTTTTTTGTAATGCATCATGTGACAGGCACTGCGTTTGTGTGTAAGCGTGTGTTTGTGCATGCAGGCGCTGTGTGTGTGTGTTTGTGTGTGTGTGTGAAGCTAAAGTAAGAGGAGAGGAGAAATTCAGGCCCTCCCCTCTTCTCATCTTAAACAGTAACCCTTCCTCACGTACATTTGCTAACTTCTGTTTATAATTTATACGTTACAATATTTGTAATTTAATGAGGCATTTGTAGCTTGCATTTAGTATATCAGCGGCCCCTGGTATGTGGATTAAAAAATTGCACTGAAAAGGGACCTCGCGAGCTGCCACTGTTGTATTGAGCTCAAACTGTAAATATTGATATGTATGTATTCTTTATTTTCTTCTCTCCTTCAATGATGATTCTTCTTTGACTGCATTTCACCATTCAATACTATTATTATTAGTAGTATTAGTAGTGCTGTGAATTTATTATTATTATTGTAATGCGCCTGCACATGTGTGCAAAAAGACAACAAAGAATACAAAAGTGTATGTTAAGTTAGCCTAAAACAATATTGTTTTGTGTATATGCGCTTTAAATATGCACTAAACAATAAACATTGCCTTTTGCAAAGTAAGAGTGAGTTGCATGTGCACGCATTTTGATCAAAAGGCTGATAAACACGCATGCAGATATGAGCAGATTTATTGATAAAATTACAGACATGCACCCCCAGAAATGCAACAAGCACAAAAATATCTGCCACTCGCTGAATACAACGCAACAGCACACAGAATCCCTGGGCTTTGACTGCACTTTCTCCATTTATTAGTAGTAGTAGTAGTAGTAGTAGTAGTACACTCTAAAAAATGCTGTGTTTCTGTAAACACATTGTTGGATTGTTTATGCTGGGTCAAAATTCTGGGTTATTTCGGGTACTTTAATCACACCATTGGGTTGCTTTTGCTATGAATACTAAAAGTGCTACATGATTAAGCTCAATGCAAAAAATGGGAAAAAAATGTCTCCGTTTCCTTCCTGGACCTTTTGTCTGCATCACAATGAACTGAAGCTCAGCACATTTACTTTCCTTATTTTAATCTGTAATATTTAAGTGAAATAAAGTTCACGTATAGGCCTAAATATTAATTTTTATTTATGGACACTGCCTTTGCAAAGTGAAGGTGAGTTGCGCATGTGCGCTTATTGATCAAATGGCTGATAAACCCGCACGCAGATATAAGCAGATTTATCGATAAAGCTGCAGACATACTCCCGCAGAAATGCAACAAACACAAATATATTGGCTACTCACTAGATTAACGTTGCTTTTTCTAGCGCGCTGTACTTTTACATTTTAAAAGTACAATTGCAAGTAAGTTACAAACTGCCTGTAATTTAAAATATGAATAAAACCATATTAGACACAAACATATGATATGGTAGTATAGACATTGAAAAAGCTATTTACACGAGTGCACAAATGTAATGCAAACTCAATTATTAATTTATTGTGTATTTTTAACGTAATTCAGCCGTTTGTTATATGAAAATTAACGTGCCTACCAGCCCACTATTATTTCCTGGACCATTTGTATGCATCACAATGAACTGAAGCTCAGCACGTCTACTTTCCTTGTTTTAATTTGTAATATTTAAGTGAAATACATTTTGCGTATATGCCTAAATATTCCTTTCTATTTATGGACAGGTGATGTATGTTATTTCCAGCCGTGGACAAATAATGGATGAAATAATTATTCAATGCTGGACACAAACAGCAAAAAAGCCAGATGGTTATTTTTATAAAAAGCCCAAAGCACTTCATGTTTATATTTGTTCATTCATGTCTTCCGATGATGCTCGACACATTTTTACGTTTTAACGAAGACGTGTTGGCATATTCACAAATCAGAACATTCGCATAGTTATTGTATATGTGCTTGCATCTCATAGGTGTGTGTGCGCGGAGAGTTTCTGTGTGTATGAGCGCGCGTACCATAGGTGTGTGTGCACGCATTTCATATGTAGTTGTGTGAGCAGTTAGTAGTATATATAGATGTGTGACTATATATGTGTATATGTGTATGTGTTTCATATATGTGTATGCAAGTGTTTCACTTGTGTGTGCATGAGTGAAGTTTAATTTAAGCCCTATACGGCGCCTCATAATTTAGGGCATCTCTGAAGCACATATATGCAGATTCATCATAAAATATTATTATTATAAAACAAAATAAAATTCATGTTTGCTTCAGCATTGGAAACAATATTGTTTTAGGCTAAATAATTATACTCAGTTCTTTGTTGTACTTGGTGTGACTTTTAGATAAAGTCCTTCCATGTGCCATCTGGCGGATATTCAGTGAAGCACAACACATTTATTTAAATTCCCGAATGTTGCTTGAGGGATCTCACGTGCCAAATTGTGGGATTTCGCAGGAAAAAGCGTGCATTCTTAATGGCCAGATCTGTATAACTATAGACCGACGCCTCAGGCCGTTTCTCTCAGTTCATTCTCTCAAGGATTAATGAGCCGCAGCTCCTTTAGAGCTGCATGTAAAAGCAGATAAATCAAGTGAAACATTGTAGTTTAATGAATTCCTAATCACCGTACTAAAATTACAGTACAAATTTAGAATTTAAATTTAGATTAAATCTTATTAGAATTCAATTTAAGCAAAGTTAACACAATGAGCCTTTAGATTTTATCTTGTCTTAGTTGAAAAGCTACGCATGTGGGTTTCTTTTTTTTTTGTCATCTTGTATTTTGTGTTCTTTAAATTTGTAGATTTATTAGCTGAAATTAATATAAAAGACAATTGAAACATTAAACGAATTTACAATCACAGTACTAAAATTCCAGTACAAATGTAGAATTTATATTAAATATAGGCGTTTATTTGCATTGAAGTTAAGCAAAGTAAATGTTAACACAGTGAGCCTTTATATTTTATCATGTGTAACACTCGCGTAGCTAGCTAAACTCTAAACTCTGTGTGTCCGAAAAAGTGGGTGTGCCACAGGTGTTGTCAGATTAATGTGCAAAAACTATATTATTTTACTATATAAGATACATAACCTTTATAAGCCTCTACTTTTATTTAATGCACTCACAATGACGACAAAACATTACGATTTTGTAAAATAATGAAAGCAAACAGGGATACAGCGCTATTCTGTATCCGTGAAATTGAGCGCTACAGAAAATGAACCGAAACTCTGTGTATGTTTGCTTCACTGACGTGAACAATATATACTAATAGAAAGCGAAATGTCTGCTTTTATTTAAACTAATGGAAAACAAATTGCAGATTATGTAATTCATATGAAATGTGAATTAATGGCGCATCCACTGTTGCGGAGATGAGCCCCTTCAATTCGCTTCACTTCACTTTCTTAGCCCCATCCCTGTTAAAAACGTATTCTCGCAACCACATTTCAGCTATTCACTGGCATGCATTGTGCTATGTTGTTGTTTGTAATCAGAGTATTTTATGAATGAAATATAACTGCTGTTTTTGGTACACACTTTCACTTTGCACTTTTCATCATGCTGCCAATATGAGCCGATACAAGCAGCTTTGTTTCAGTTATAATATTTGTCAATCATAAATAGGGGTGACCTTTTGCAAAACAAACTAAATGTAAAATCAGTACCCCAGAAGAACAACAGAGCACAAATATATACTTGCTGAATAAAAAGCGTGCGCGGCATGAGCAGCTTTAATTCAGCCATTCATGTTCAAATAATTATTCAATGCTGGACACAAACAGCAATTTCAAAAAAGAATCAAAAAAGAATGATGATTATTATTATTATGGTTATTATTATCATGCTTTTTTGCCGTTTGTGTTCAGCGTTGAATGATTATTTGAAACTGAAGCGCTTCGTGTGGATTCATCGAGTCATTTTATCATACAAAGATTATTACATTGTGCTCGGACCACTGAGCTTCTGCGGATTACAAAATTCACATTATCATTGTTTAATCACTGGAATGGAAGAGATGGAAAGTTTCCTTATCATAACATGCCTTAAATTTTTTAATCGCTCGATACAGAACCCATGATTTTTATGATCTTTAAAGGGAAAATACAAGTGGAATAATTTTATTTGGTTTATTTATTATTCTTCCTTTATAAAATGCTTAATTCAGAACTCTGTGTGGTAGCAGCCTACGGATCTGCCTGATCTGAACAGTTTACGCGTGGCTCTGCCCCTCTCGCGACCCGCATCATTAGAAAAACCAAAAATAAAATACCTTCGATGTTTTAACAATTACAGAGACATCACTGCCAGCGGCAGTTTTCAGAAATTCTTTCCGTGGTGAGGATGCGTTGGGTGGGGTACATGAGGCATGTACATGGGCATTGCAAAATTTCCAAAAATGCTGGGGCATTTTTTTCTAAATAGATGCTATATTTAATAACCGATAGACCTTTTGAGCTGTACACACATGCATTCTTTCTTGCCTAAACAACTCATAAAACTACACTTTGTGACACAATCACAGTAATATTTTGAACATTTTGCAGACTGTTTGGAGAAACCAGAGAATAAAGAATAAAACAGTTGTTGGGTCAAAATAACCCAACCAGGTGTTTTCAGAAACAACCCAGCATTTTTTAGATTTTTGAGATTAGGCTAATGTTAATATAAAATATAAAAATATATACTCGCGTAAAATGAAACATTTACAAAAATGTAAGACAATATTTTCGAGTTATTATAATTTTCTATTCTGAAAGTCTATTTTTCCAGTTATTTCTATATTTAAGGTTTGATGTCTTTAAATGTAACATTTTTTTAAATAATAACAATAAAATGATACAAATAGAAGGAATATAACAGTTAATTCTTTGTACACATAAAATTGTTAGCTAATGAACTTGTTTGTCTAAACAACATTTAACCATTTTTAACTCATTAGTGTACAGTAAATGTCAATAGTTGTATAAAGTACTCTTATGTGGAAACTACCATCACTAGTATTTCTTCGTTACAACATATGACTCAAATCATATTTAAAAAGTGAAAAATGTCACTTTCATGAATGACAGAAAATTTATTTTGTCCGTTGCCGTTTTGTCGCGACAGAGTGCGGCGGTAAGAGTCATTTTTGTATGTGAATGATTTCATTAATGCCCCAGGGCTCCGGTTTCCCAATTTGATTCTAAGCATTGATTAGTGTCTGGGCAGAATTTCTGACGATGGAGCAACTGGTTATGCTCATTAATCAGCTCATAACAACTCAACAGCTTACTGAGCTTTATGCTATTTTCACTTTGTCACCTCTCTGTATAATGGCTAAATCTCATGGCAGATGAACGGAAGTACCAAGAGGAAGTTTTTTTTTGTTGTTGTTGTTTCTTTTTTAACACTTTAGATACACTGTGGGCTCTGAGTGGTTCCTGAAACTTAATCTATATACAGCAGTAGAACATAGACTTAATTTATGCCATTTTTTTCTAAATAGACGCTAGACGCTAGATCTTTAATAACCAAAGCAATCTTATTATTTTAATTCTACTTCTGCAAGCATTAAACTGGATGCAGATTAGTTTTGTTATACTGCATAATTTTATACTCACAAATGTTGCCTAAATAATTTTTGACTAATTTTAAGAAATGTAGTCTAGACAGTAACTTGACATTAAAACTATGACATTAAAAAGTTGAGTTTCTGTTACCACCCCAATGCTGATTATTTTAATGTAACAGCCTGTTCATAATTATCTGTTTCTTAAAGTACATTAAAGGAACACTTCATACCTTTTAGTTATATATTACAATTAACCTTCTAGATTATCCATGAAACTTCATTATATCCATGTTTTCTGTGGAATATCAGCCATACAAAATCTACTGACCAATCAAAATCCAGAATTCATGAACTCTGGGGTCAGGGGTGGACTGGGACGTGACACACTATACATTTAGAGACTACTAAATCCTGTTGCAGTGCTTAAGTTAAATTATATTTTATATTAGTTATATGGATAATGCAGGAGGATGCCATTGTGATTAGCACTGTTTCCGTCATGCTTGAGAAGTTTCCTCCAGGTGTTTGAGGTTTTCTCAGAATTACCCATAGTGTGTGTGTGTGTGTGTGTGTGTGTGTGTGTGTGTGTGTGTGTGTGTGTGTGTGTGTGTGTGTGTGTGAGAGAGAGAGAGAGAGAGACTGTCCTGTCCAGAGTGCACCCCAATTAGTGCACCAAGTCCCCTTGGATAGGCTCTAACCTTCTGTGACACTGTTCAGAATAAATGCAATATACAGTAGAATGAGTGAGGGATAGTGTGTTGCTATTGTTCTTTTTAGATCAGCCTTCAATTGCTCAGCTAGTTTAAGCATAAAAAACAGTCTATCAAACCTACACAAAGGCTAAGCTTTATTTAAAGTACACAGTACAGAAAGGAAGTGAGGCTTTAACGTTGATGCCTACTGTACCCATGGCCATTTTTATTTGGCTCAGAATGTTTTTCTAGTCTCATGAGACTGAATTGAGCTTTCTCATTACAAGCTCGATGTTGTCTTTTCTTTTTCTCCCAAAGCTGACTTAGGAGAAAAAGACAAACACAATAGAGATACAACCCGAGACTTGCTTAAGAAACATTTGAGAGATCTGAAAAACAGAACTGCATTTGAAGGAGAAGCAAATGAGCCGTATATGAGATTATAGCCTCATAATAATATAATGAGATTAAAGCCAGATATAAATGAGAAATATGAAACACAAATTATAAATAGTTTAGTTTTATTGATCAAACAGATCAAAACTCCTTAACTAACGGCATACAGTGACGAGTCACAACTAGCACCACCTTAGACCAGTCAGTGTCCATACTGACCTCTGTCCACCACAACATTAAAACCAGCACGTTAACCATATAAAACATATTACAGTTTAATATTACCACTAATTTGTATCTCTAGCCCATATGTAAAAATAAAAACATAAATGAAATAAACATAAAATGGCAAAATGCAAAATGCAATTATATTGTGTAATTAATTTACAATTCACACAATATGACAGACATTAGCAAAATCTGGCAAATCAAGACACTGGATGATACTGATCCACAATGTCACACCCTGACAAAGATATTAAGTGTCGCACTGCTCAACCCAAAGTATAAGTTATACAGGAGTTATCCAAAAATCTTCCAGCGAAAAGAATCCGTCAAAATGGAGAAAATAAATTTTGAAGTAATAATTTGTTGCTTGCTGTGTTTATGTGAGACAGGAACAGACTTGTACCTGAAAAGTTATTCTAATAAAGAGGACTTTACTGTAACAGTGTACCTCACTGATGTAACACTTTGGTGCTTGTGGTCATATAGTTCACTAAATGTAAATGAGAGATACAGTGCATATTGTTTTGCGCTGTGGCCTTGCACCGCCAGATTCCGGGTGCAGTTCCCGCCTCAGGTCTGTAAGCATGGAGTTTGCATATTCTCCCCATACTTGGTGGGATTTCTCTGGGTGCTCCGGTTTTCCCCCACATTCCAAAGACATGCAGATTAGACTAATTTCCCAAATTACACCTCTCAAGCACTGTAAATAAATTTAACACCTCTCCGAGTATTGCCATCATTTTTTAAAATAATTTTTCCCTTTTTCCCTTTTTTTTGTGGTGTTGGAGAACCCTTTTTGCGGACGTTGGGCCGCAAAGACCAGTCATCTCACAACACTATATGGACAAAATTCCATATTTGGCCAAATCTGCAATGACATTGTATATAAATACATATACTTCAATATGGAGTTGTTCCCCCTTTTGTAGCTATAACAGCTTCCATTTTTTTTGGAAGGCTGTCCACAAGATTTGTAATGGTGAGACAAAAAAAAAGTGTTTTTGTGGGAATTCAAGCTCATTCATTCTGTAGAGCATATATGAGGTCAGGGACTGATGTTGGAAGAGAAGGCCTGGTTCCAATTCATCTCAATGGTGCTCGATGGGGTTGGGCTCAGGGCTCTGTGTCAAGGTCTTCCACACCAAACTCATCAAACCATGTCTTTATAGTCCTTGTTTTGTGCACTGGGGCACAGTCATGTTGGAATAGAAATGGACATTTCCAATACTGTTGCTACAAAATTGGGAATGTCTTGGTATGCCAAAGCATTAAGAATGTCCTTCACTAGGGATAAGGGCCCTGATTGAAACACCCCAATTCAATAATTAACAGGTTTGGTCAAATACTTTTGTCCATATAGTGTACAATTTAAAGGGGTGTGTTACAATAAGCAGGTTAGTGGTTTGAGTGTAGCCTGTAAGCCTCAAAGATATACAAAAACTATAATTAGTTCATGTGTAAGAAGTACACTAGCAATGCTGTGATTAATTTTTACTTAGTATGTCTAGATCCAGATTGAATGTCAGGACAATAAAGTGTTATATGGTGCCTGCACAGAGAGCTGTTCAAGACCAGCTGAGTGAGACCTGCCTGTCATGTGCTTCTTCAAGGCTTGGGCACATGAGGCACACACTGATAGGAGTCGCACTGTAGTGTGCCAGTACAGTGAATCTTACTAATATATTCAGATTCTATGAATCTGATTAAAAGAATCTTCAGATAATAATCTATAGATTCTCCCTATATAGCCATAGCACTAGAGGAAAAAAATAGTAAAAGTTCTCCTCTGAATAAACAAAAAACAAACAAAACATGTTTCTTTTGTCCTCAAATTATTTTCTTGTAGCATTTCCCTCTGTCACATACCAGACTGAAAGGCTCATTATACAGGACTTTGTCTTCTCTGGTTTGAATTACAACAGAATTCATTATTGTTCATGCTTCCTCACATATGGCCTTTCTTTATATATAAATAAAGATGTTGTTTTCTGTGAATGAGTGAGCAGGATGATCGTCGCATTATTTTAAAGCAAAAAACTCCAGGCTACAAGAGCCAATTCACAAATGTCTTGTACACAAATGTTATGAATGTGGTTTGTGGCCTTCACTACTGTGCAGGTGTAAATGTGTTACATCAATTCACTTGTAACTGTGGTGCGAGCAAAAATGGATGTCCCACTTCTGATTTGCACAACAAAAGAGCAGCGTGCAGTGAGTCATTTTTGTGGTCTAAGGGTGTAACTGGTGCTGAAACAACCCACCGAAGAGCATAAACAGAAATGTTTGGATATGTGCGGAAAAAGTGTTGTTTTGAGGTGTTAAACAGGTATTCATATGTTTGGTGTCCTGGAAGCACACCTACGAGAATGCAACTTAATTTCTGATGTAGAAGTGACAACAGCAGGGCATTAAATTAATAAATAAATAAAAGGTAAAGATTTTACATTTGCCTCTAGTCTCCCTATTAAAAGAACTATTAATTAATTAATTAATTGATTGATTGATTGATTGATTGATTGATTGTCTCATACACATTATGATATGAAGTGTAATGCTTGTATGCTTTTGCTCTAGCATTGTTAGCATACTTTAGTTAGATTTGCTAGCGCTCTTAGCATTGTTAGCTGCAGACATTATGGTGCTTTATTGTTCTTAGGCCCAGCCAGAGGCGCCTTACAATGAAAATGTAATTTTAGCAACTGTGCAATAACACCATTTGAAACTGCAATATTATCCTAGTGCAATTCACTGCAACAGAACTGTGCAATAACTTTGTAAACTGTGCAATATTATCATAGTGCAGCTCACTGCAATTGAAACTCTGCAATAAAGACTTTTTAAACTGTGCAATATTACCCTTGTGCAATTTGTTGGAACTAGTGCAATTTGTAAGTGCAATTATTGTATCGTCTTTTCATTTTGTCTTGTATTTATACACCGTACCGTCCCTATTTTTCTATTTGCACAATTTTTTTCTTTGCAGCGGTAACAAAGAAATTTCCCTGCTGTGAGACGAATAAAGGTATATCTCATTTTATAGAGTCATTCTGTGAGAGCTGTGACTCTAGTTTCCTCCCGTAGCTTTGTTTCACATCCTTCACCGCATTATGTACATTGTATCACATAGTCTTGGTTGAGTCCATGTCATCCACGTTATACTCAGCAATGCAAGATCTGGTTTAACCACCCACGGTTTCTGATTTGGAAATGTCCCGATGGTCACTTTTGTATGGTGTCATCCGCTACGTTCCTGATGATTCCCACAACTGCTTTCGTAAACACGTTTATGGTATCAAGAGCTGCGCCAGAACATGGTCCAGTCTGTGTCATCAAGTGCGTTCTGTCGAGCGGCCACCAATTGGTCCATCCAGCGTGAGACTTCCCTCTGAGCCGGAGCTTCCTATTTGAGCATTTGTTTATATTTTGGCAGGAGGAAGATGGCCGCGTATTTGGATTTACTAAACAGGGGGCGAGATTGTGCCTTGTGTCTGTGGTTGTATAAAATGCTAATAAAAGTTTGGTGAGTGCCTCATGGAGCTCGTCCGTCTCTGCTTGTGGTGGAATATAAACAAGCTGATTATAAACGATGTAAACTCCGGAGGAAGCTGTTGCACCAGCTGTTCATGTATTCTTCTGTTCAACAGTGTTCTGTCCATGTGGTGAACCGAGAAGAGCTTGGCCAGCTGGATGTCATGGTTCAGCCATATCTCAGTGAAGCAGGGGAGATTGCTGTCCCGAACCAAGCTTATTTTCCAGTGATTGGATGTTGGCAGCCAGAATGTTCCTGCTTGTTTTTCTCACTTTTCCCTGGCTCGTTTTTACTGGGGCTGCCACTTTGGGTCACATCCTTTGTTCTCCCTTGGATCTCAGACAGCTTTAAAAATGTGTGTACCATGTACACCAATTGAAATAGGAATATCTCTATCTCTATCGTAGTTATCTTTGTAGCTCACGTCATCCATAAAAAAATACAATACAAATGGATCATAGGCAATTTGGAACGACTTCCATAAGCAAATACTAAGTAAATGAGTGTGTTGTTTAAGATGTCATAATGTTGTCAGATGTGTATTCTTGCTGAAAGTGCTTCTGTGACTGGTTGTGAATGTGGGATTTGGCAGGCAGTTACTCTCTCCTCAGTACTGCGGACCATGAACACCTACTTTCACCTATGCTGCGACTGACAGTTACTGTAACTGTAAATGGTTGTAGAACACCTAGGATGCCGAGGGACAAATATAGTTACAGCAAATGTCTCACCATTATTATGCTATTTTGCTTTATGTTGTCACTTGTGGCATGTCTCTCACCCAAACAGATTACTCAATACAAACCAACTGTTGTAATATTTGTAATATTGTAAATATTGTAAAGTGAGTAAAATGATAAGTCAGTGATGTACATGAAATTTTAAGTAACAAAAAAACATCTAAATGGAAACATCTTAAATGTAATGTTTTGTTTTGTTTTGATTGCACAATGTAAGACCCATTAAACTATTAATTTTGGGGTACCATCATTTTTGTCCAGGCCTGTTCCATGAGTTTTTTTTTTTATTTTTTATAATTCCGTTGAAGCATGGTTGAAAAGCAATGTCTGACTTTCATTGGTTAACATTCATAGATTTTTTTTAAATTATTACTTTTGTCAGATTAAAGTTATTTCACCGAACCAGACAGTAAGGCGTTACAATAGTCCAACCTAGAGGTGATAAAAGCATGAACTAGTTTTTCTGCATCATTTAGTGACAATATGTTTGTTATCTTGGCAATATTTCTAAGGTGAAAGAAAGCTATCCTGGTGATATTATCTACATGTGCTTCAAATGAAAGGCTGGAATCTATAATCACACCGAGGTCTTTTACTGTTGCATTTGATGGAACAGAAAGGCCATCTAAAGTTACAGTGTGATCAGAAAGCTTACTTCTAGCTACTTGTGGTCCTATGACCAGAACTTCTGTCTTATCAGGATTAAGCAGAAGAAAATTAATTAACATCCAATCTCTTATGTCCTGCACACACTGCTCAATTTTAGCAATTTTAGAANCCATGTTTACGAATTATGTTGCCCAGAGGAAGCATGTAAAGGGAAAAAAGCAGTGGGCCTAAAACTGAACCCTGTGGAACACCAAACTCCAGTTGAGAACATGAGGAATGGTCACCATCTAAATCTACAAACTGATAACGATCAGTCAAATAGGATCTGAGCCACAAGAGGGCAGTTCCCTTAATTCCTACTACCTTTTCTAATCTGTGTAGGAGAATACTATGATCAATGGTGTCAAAAGCTGTACTGAGGTCCAGTAACAAAGTATAGTGACGCAACCCTGATCAGAGGTCCATAGGAGGTCATTTACTACTTTAACAAGTGCTGTCTCTGTGCTGTGATGAGGCCTGAATCCTGACTGATACAGTACATTTACAGCTGCTGTGATACTACCTTTTCCAAAATCTTGGAGATAAAGGGAAGGTTTGATATCGGCCTCTAATTAGAAAGCAGACAGGGGTCAAGGTCAGGTTTCTTGATTAGCGGTTTAATAACGGCTAATTTAAAGGATTTGGGAACATACCCACTACTGAGTGAACAGTTAATTACTTTCAACAGGGGTTCTATTATTGCTGGTACTATCTGTTTGAGATATTAGATCCTATACTATCGGTATAGGATCTAATATGTTCCCTTTATGTTTGTGCCCACATGCCAGCTGGGCACTGCAACCAGACCTGCACATGCACACCTTCACTATTTTCCTTCCCTTTTTTCTCTCCTCTCCCCTTAAACCCTTTTCCTTCCCCATTTTCCAAATAAATTTATAAAAAATAAAACCATTTACCAGAAGACCTCACCACGTGTCTGTGTTTATGATTTATTAAGTAATATTATTAACTTGCATTTATTTACTTGCTGAAATATATAATTAACCTTATAAATAACAGTTTGGATATTTGGGATCTAAAATGCAACTTTTGAACTCCTCCTAGAACCGGGACCAGTTTAAGTGGATCAGATCTAAGTGGAGTAACCACATTGTTTTGGATTAATAATTTCAGGGGGGTTACAGGGTGGGGGTTTTCCTAATGAAAATTTTGCCCCATTGTCTCTCCTTGGGATCATAGTTCACTTAATTAACCAGGTACTCTGTACCATGAGTCTAGAATGGACTTGTCATTTGGGCTTTAATTTCTCTGGAAGTGAAAGTGAAAAAGGGTTGATTGACCTCCACCATTGTTCCTGACTTGATCGTTTTAAATTGGGAAAAGTTGAATATGGCAGTGAAAAAGAAGAATATGTGATGATACCTAGCTTGCTTGTTTCACATCCTGCTAAATACTAAGCAGAGAGATCACCTTAGGCCAAACCAATCAAGAAGCAGCTTCTCACAGTCACATAGTGGATGAAAAACATAGCTGGATTTGACCCTGGACTTTTGCACACTAGCAGCTGAAAGGGGATCATAAAAGCCTGCACTTTTGTTCCCACCTCAAAAACTGCGGAACTGGCCTGACATGATGATCAAGTGTCCCTTGACTCGATATCAACAACCTCCCTGGAGCACCAAGCCCACAATGGTGCAGCTAGCCCCATGATTGAAGCAGACCATTCTGAGCCTATTAAGAATTCCTGTATATTCCGTCAAACACCTTTTTCTTTATCTCTCCCATAATGACCTCCAAGATTCTAGCAGCAGTACAGTTTTTAGTGTGGCATATACAGCAAAAAGTCCTCTTGTGGTTGTTACTGAGGAGACTCATGCCACTACACTGTAATCATTTACAAGTTAGAGCCTTGCCATGTATTTTGGAATTCATGACACAGCAGAAAAGGGTTGGCTTGCTAATGTTGTGTTAATATTAATTGGCAGAGAGAGGATTAATTTTTGTTCAGTAGAGGTTCTTCCTTGATGTCCCACAAGATTCGGTGATAGGTCATCTTCGGTTCTTACGCTATACCAGCTGTTTTGGTAAGGTCATATATTCAAATTTATTTTACAAACATTACAATGCTAATGACACATACTGTATTACCTTCTTTCACCCACAGACACTTGTGCCTCTACAGTAATCTTGTAATGTAATGCCATATAATGTTAAAGTAATCTTGTATGTCTGGCACAGTTGGATCCTGAGTATTGGTTAGTGCCTGAGCAGAGTTATTGTGAATGTTCTTTTGACTGAACAAAAAAATACAGATGGAGCAACTCGTTATGCTAAATCAGCTCATAATAACTGCTTACTAACCTTTGTTAATTGATCTTTGTCTGTGTATAATGTCTATAGACCATAGAAGATGAACAAATGTACCAAGAGGAAGTAATTTTTTTAACACTTTAGACACTCTGTGGGCTCTGAGTATTGTTCCTCAAACTTAACCCTTAAATCCTGTTGTGTCAGGCAAATCTGACCGATTTCCTCTCTAAAAAAAGTGCAGTAAATTTTATCCATTTTTCATGAGGTTCAGTGACTTTGTTCACACATAATAAACTCGAAACAATTTGTGTGTTTCATTGAACTTGCATACACTCTTGGTGTTCCCAGTCAAAAATGACCGGTCATTGAAAATGAATAGGTAAGACTACAATTAATGTACCAAACAGAGTTCAAGCACATTTCTACACTTCTTTCCCACATCTCATGATGCAGGTGACTTTGAGCAAACACACACAAACACTTCTTATGCCCCTTTTTGCCTTCCATTGCAACCCACACAGGAACCTATCGACAACATCATTTTTACCATACCTGTTGCAAAAGAAAACTGCAATATTGCTTCATACACCTTTCTTGCAGCTCTGGTATATAAAGCTTTTTGAGGCCTTAGGTTCATTCTTTGGCAGCATGAAGGCCAAGAGATATACTACACGTGAAGCTGTGGAATTATATTCGACAATGACAGTGATCAAGTGGAGAGAAACCAGGTTGAAAGTGACAAGTGAGAGATGACATCAAATCTGGTTTTCAACTTTTCCTTGCGTACTCTATTATATCCATTGTCATGAACATGACAAACCTGGAGGGGAGAATTGTTTATGGAAACACCTGGAAAGAGGTAGATCAGGTGAATATTGAAGCCTACATGGGTGTGTTGATTTCCTTTAGTGTCGTCAAATCTTTAAACGAATTTGCATCCAGCTTATGGGAAGCAGACCTTCCATTTCCAGTCATGTGTGATATTCTGACCATCAAATAAAAGCAGCCCGAAATCAATGAGACAAACTTGGAAGTTTGGCAGAAGTGGGTGGAGCGCCTGACACTCATTTACAAACCTGGTCCTGACATCACTGTTAATGAGCATCTTGTCGGTCTTAGGGGATGGTACCCATTTAAGCAGTATATGCCAAACAAATCATCTAAGTATGTTATAAAGATATGAGCAGCATGTGATGCAAATGCCTGGAACATGCAAGTGTACAAAGGAAACTGGCTGATGGTGTTCCGGAGAAAAATCAGGGGAAGTGGGGGGCCTTAAAAATGGCAGCAGAGCTAATGTAAAATTGTAAATATCTTCATACAATGTATGCATCAAGCATTATATTTGTAATATAGTTAAGTTTTCCCTGTGGACATTTGGGCTCTTGTCTTTTTAATCAAGTAATCACCCCAGTTTTGACAAATGTTATTTTGTACCTGAGTTTAAAATCATTAACTTGTTTCATAAAAGTGACTTCAGCATTTCAGTGAAGTACTCTGTGGTACAATAGGTTTTATCTTAGTATTTATTTTAATCAAAATAATATCTATACTGTAATGTTTTTCCCCTAAAAAAATCGAGTCGTATGAGTTCAGGTAAATAAGGCCTGCAGGAGACACAGCAAATACAAGTTCAAAACTTGGACTGTTTACAAGAGCTGAAGTTGGTAAAAAAAATTTTTTTTTTTAAATATCTAACACAATATTAGGTGATCATATATATTGTGGATTTATAATTAAATAAAATTATTCAGTCAAAAGTGACCTGGAACTTGACCATGAGTATGAGCAAAAAAACACAACATGAGGGCTAACGTCTATACCTCAGAACATGGGTAAAGTTAAACTTTTGGAATTTCATGTTTTTCTGCATTAATTTGTCATAAAAATGTGATCTGATCTTTATCTAAGTCAAGAGTATCAACAAATATAATTTGCCTAAAATAATAAGTTAAGAAAAAATCTGATGTTTCTTTCTGTCTTTATTGAGAACAACCATAAAAATCTCATACTCGAAAAAGTATGTGAATCCTTGAGTTAATGTCCTCAAAACAGCTAATTAAAGTCAGGTGTAAGCATACCTGTAGTCTTCTTTTAAAAAATGAGTCTGCTTTGACTGATTAATATTTATTTTAATATTAATCTGATCACTCAGATTTTCTAGAATACACTAATGATTAGCCAAAAAGATTTTTTTAGAGGATCTTTTTTGATCATGAACTGGGGTCAACCGGTTATTAATTCCTTCTTCCACTACCATTTTGAATGTTGAAGTGTACAATAATGACATGAAAGAGCAGATTTTTTTAGGCACATTGTATTTGACAATAACCTTGAAGTCAAGTTATAGATAAGAATCACATCACATTTTATCACAAATGCAGAAAACCATCAAATCCCATTTCGCATATTTCTTTTCTTGGTCATGTATGTACTTGACTTATTACATTATTATTATTATTATTATTATTATTATTATTATTATTACTGAACAGAGAGCATAAAAGCTCTTTTCTGTGTCCAGCAATATAATTGCTCTTGTTAATAAACCATTAAACTGGATGCAGATCAGTCCCTTTGTTGTAATGTATAATTCTATACTCACAAATGTTGCTTTAATTATTACTACTTAAAAAAATATATATATATATATATAATCTAGACAAGTGCTTGTGATATAATAGGAATTTTATTAACTTTACATTTTGACGTTTTACAGGAACTGGCCACAAAAAATAAACTCCGCCTCTTTAAATGTATAGAAAAAGACCATCGTCCTCATGATCTCATATTCTGAGTAGACAGTGGACACAGTAAGTGACACCAAACTGAACAGCAATTTAAGGACCAGGATGCTGAGCGTTCATCTCGGTTTAATGCTTGGTAAATTCAATATTGTTATTAATAATTTTTGTTTCAGTTTAATATGCATAAGTTAACATACTAACAAAAACGTTCTAGTTATTTTTTTTAAGTAAATATTCATTGTAATTGTAATATTTATTTTAGTGTGAAGACATTTTATTTACATTATAT
>QMIH01002756.1:13011-33287 GCA_003987875.1 Clarias batrachus | reverse complement strand
GTATACAGCGGTACCTCGGCCTGCAGGTTTAATCCGCTCCGGACGCGACTTCTAAAGGTGAAACGTCGTACTGTGAAACGCCTTGTCCCACAGGAAATAATGTAAATGCAGAGAATCTGTTTCAGCCACCCAAAAATATTACCAATTACGAACTCCTTAATCCTATTTTTACATACAAAAACATTTAGAAAAGACATAAATTATGTAAAATATGAAATAAATAAACATTAAACCTCACTTAACCTTAATTTATGATTCCTCTCRGCACCGGCTGCTTTAAAAACCAAACTGAGCACAGTGTCTTGTGTAAATAAATAAATAAATAAAAAACCCACGTACTCCTGGCGTTCCACTGACGTTACCTGCTGTTCGGCTCGGTCGCTCGTATGCCAAGGCACATCTTCTTCCTGCCTCACACACACATCTGGTGGAGTAAACAGCATGTGGATGTGGGCGGAGCCACAGTTAACCACTTCTACATTATCACCCTGCTGTAAACTGAGACAGTGACATCATCTACGCAGGATGCATGATGGGAAAAAGCTTAGATGGTACAGATAGAGCTGCAGGGCCAAGGACTGGCACAAGGACATCAGGAAGTATCTACACCATTACCCATAATACATCATTAGCCCTAGTAATACCATAAGCATTGAATGGTACCTCCAATACCACACTAATACCCCTGAAATAACCTTACACTCATAATATTACCCCACCGTAATAACCCTGATAATACTCCAGTCAGATTAAATCACATGCTCACTCCGTCACTCTCATCTCCATCTTTATTCCTGAATCATTGTAACACACACACACACACACACACACACACACACACACATACATACACGCACACACACATACATACACGCACACACACATACATACACTCACACACACACAGGGTCCATGTACATGTCTGGTTAGCTTTTCTTCATCTTGTTCTTCTTGTTGTGGCCTGTAGAGGGCGCTGTGTTGGGGTTCACTGGAGGAGCTCCCAGTTTCTTATTCTTGGCTTTCTTCACTTTCTCTTTAATCGCCTCCAGGTCGAGTTTGTCCTTTACTGGAGCTACACACACACACACACACACACACACATACATTAGTATGAACGCCTCATAATGAGGAATAAAAATAAAGTTTAATAAAATAGTAAAGTATATAAAGAAGATTAAAATAGTAATAAATATTATACGTTTCCTTTTTTTTTTTTACCTTTGTTGCTCTTTTTTATGATTTTCTTTTCTTTCGGAGGAATGAACGCTTTCTTTCTCTCTTCCTGTTTCCTGCTCAGAGCCTCGGCCTGTTTCACCTTCACACACACACACACACACACACACACACACGGTTAACACTCCATTACATCAAACTCACTGTGTGTGTGTTTTACCTTGATCTCAGTCAACTTCCTCCGTCTCTTTTCTCTCTCGCGCAGGAAAAACTCTCCAGTAGCGAGTTCTTGGTCGACCTGGACACAGACACATGATTACACACATCTCCACGGCTACAGCTAACGAGCAGTGTGACAATCGACTCATCTATCTATTACTGAAATTATTTATCAGGACACATAGACATTTACTCAGTAACTCTTCTTTCACATGGAGTTTGGTTTGTGCACATGATAACTAATGACTAAGATAATGAAGATTCATTAAGGTTCATTAAAAAATCTCTCTTAATCATCTTTCCTGATTACGAACAATCTAAAACTAGGGAAAGGTTCTGAAGATCTCTCCCACCAGCTGACACAACCCACACTCTACTCCCACCGAGTGCCGGTCAACTGCTTCCTCCCGTGTTGTTCCGATGCTGGAGTTGCCTCTACAGGGCACGAGCCACGGCAGGGGAACAAGGAAGTAGCCTCACGTCACTGCAGTGAGCCTCACACACCTACACGTCAGAATCAAGTGCGACGACGTCATCAAATAATCGACAATTACATTTGTTGCCAACTAATCTGATATTGGATTTTATTCGATAACTCGATGAAGCCCTACACATCACACTAAAACMGTTTACACTGAGTATACAGWGTGTGAGACACCTGAGCTTCATCAGAGCACTCAGGACAACGTCCCCGTCATAGTGTGGACCGCCTGCTTCTGCTACAGACAGAGACGCTGGTGTGCCCGGGGCTCCGCTGTCCTGTGGATTTGTTTACTAATGTTCAAGTCAAACCGGGACTGAAATTTCTGCTGATGAAGGCGTCAAAGTGATTGACATTTACACAAGACTTCAAGCACAGTAGCAATTTTAAAGAAGCCGGTAGGTCTGTTTATGACTGATCCTTAAAAACCCACTGGTGGAAGAGACGCGTCTGTGTGTGAACTGTACACACACTCATTCACCAACACCACACACGTTATCACCACATCCCCCGTACGGTCCTGACCTCACTCCAGGACATAAACACATGTTTGGGCCATTAAAGGAGTTCCTGGGAGGCCGGCGTTTCAGACAGACGGTCTGATCACGCCTCCAGTGTACTGAGAGAACTTTCTGCCTTTAAGTGCCTATAAGTGCGTTAGTGTAGCAGAGGATTATACAGAGACAACGCGAGTAACGCGGTTTGAGCGGTTCCACAAGTCAAGCAAAGGATTTGTAATAAATTGTGACTTGAAAAACAAACAAGTCTTGGTTTACGAGTACCGAGTTCATGTATTACACATGCGCTTCTTGTTTTGACGCCGAGCGTCACATGATCACAACTGAGCCAATGTTTTTTCTCTCTCTTGCGCTGCAGAATTGTGGGTAATCGTCTCCCCTCCTGGGTCTTAGTGCCCGTCTCTCACTGGTATAGTCAACATCAGTGCATACGTGTACCATGTGCACTGTGACCATGTGTGTGTGTGTAAAACATCTTTTATTTTGTGTCTGTATGTGTGTGTGTACGGCGCGTGTACTGTTTATTTTGTGTGTGCGTGTGTACCTTGCTCTCGGGTTGAGGTGGAGGGAATGGCGTGTACTCCTTCTTGACCTTCTTCTTCGTTGGTTGTTGTCGTTTGTTCAGGTGTTTGTGTTTGAACTTGGGGAGGAAGCGCTCCCAGCTCTGTGCGCGGAGCTCCGGGTCGCTCGCTAACTCGCGCTTTATCATCAGCGTCTAGCGCATCAAACATCAAAGGGAAGCAGAGGGCGTGGTCACAGTCACGGTCAGCTACATCAGTGTGTGTGTGTGTGTTTATGTGCAGCCCTCAGGTTACCTTTATGTTGTAGATGGGGTGAATGTTCTTCATCGTGTCCAACACCACCTTACGCACCTAAACACACACACACACTTATTAAATGAACACACCACACCCGGGTGTTTCATAAACCCTCACCCTGTCCTTACACACCAGCAGCACCATAAGGTGTGTGCGTGTGTGTGTGTATAAGTACCTCTTTTAACCCGCTGTAAGGTCCAAGAGCAGACACGGTGTTCCCCTGCACCATCACGTAACAGTTTGTAAGCAGTTCCAAAGCCTGAACACACACACACACACACACACACACACACACACACACACACACCCACACACAGAGTATGTCACATTGTGTTTGAGATTTAAAAGCTGATTAACACTACTACAGTCCTCCTGGCGTGGCTCTGGTGCCCCCTGCAGGTGAGACACAGTACTGCTCTGACCTTTAGTGTGGACCCTCGCGGCCCGATGAGTCGCTGTCTGCGCTTCACAAAGCGCTCTCTGTTCCTCACCGTCGTCCCGATCTTTATAATATCACACGCCATGTCGTCCTGCAGGATCCGCACCGCCTTAACACACACACACACACACAGATTATAACGCAAGTGTTTAATTATAAATAAACAAACCCCAACAATATTCTACAGGTTATACTGCGTATATAATGAGAGTGATGGTAGTGTGAGTAACAGTGTGCTAGTTCACCTGCTCGAAGGGAACGCTCCGCGCCAGCAGTTTAACCAGGTCTCGCGCTCGCAGGATGGCGTACGGGTCGAAGGTTCTCTTCGTGGTGCTGACCGTGATGCTTCCTTCAATCAGGTCCAGAGAGGCGTTGATGAACTACAGCACACACACACAGAGAGAGAGAGAATAATAAAACACACACACACACCTACAGAGAGACAGACAGAGACCGTGAGACAGGTACGTACAATGTCCGTGAGTGCGTTCTGGACGAGGGGCCAGCACTCTCTCAGGTAGCTCTCTCTGTATTTGGGGAACAGGGTGGCGAAGCTGCTCTCCTCCAGCAGCCCCCGAGGGTTATCCTGTCTGGTGAACACTGGCTCCGCCCACCCGTCTGGCACCGTCAGCAAATCACCCTCATCTAATTAACATACCACAATGATGACATAATCAGTGCATTAGAACACACACACCCTGCTCGCTGCTTCAGTACATCAGTGTATCACGTGCTCTTTAACCTTTAGGGGTCGACGGTATCRGGGATGACGCCAATCACTTTTTTCTCTTTGCAATTGTTTTTGTRAATGAAATGATATTGTAGCAACCCAGAGAAAATATGTACACAAACAGTAGACTGTTTACTCTCCAAATGTTTTACTGCTGAGTAAATGTTACTTAGTAAATTAATTAAAAAAATTATTAATAAATGATGTGTCAGATACACACATCACAAAGGTTAACCCTTGCATCTCTCTCACACACTCTCGCGCACACACGCTCGCGCACACACTCACACACACACACTCACTCACACAGCACAGGGTGATCAGAGGCTCCGCCCACTGGGATAATCACATGATCAATAAGGGAAAATAATATATTTTATAACTGACTAATATATTACATAATTGACCAATCAGTGTTGTTTAATACATCTCACACACAGAAGCTCCGCCCACCAGCGTCTTCTAATTACCGTATAAACATTTCCCTATCTCACTCTCACACACACACACACACACACACACACACACACAGTGTTAAACCGGGAGTTCTACATCCTGAGTGTTATATATAATACAGCTGTGTGATGTTACTGCTTCTACACTCAGTGTAACGCACGTGTGTGTGTGTGTGTGTGTGTGTCCGGACTGTATCGCTGCAGTGTATTTCTCTCTCTCTCTCTCTCACACACACACACACTCTGTTCGGTGTAAGATGTGAGATATGTATCACACACACACACACACACACACACACACACACACACACACACACACACTGATCCACGCTACCTGTTCCCGGGTTTGCGCTCTTTCTCTCAGCCGCAGTCTCACTCACACCTTCTGTCCTGGACGACGCCATTCTTCATTCTAGCCGGATGTGACGTCACAGAAACGYAATGCCTGCGCCGGAAGTGGGGACTTTTATGTTCATTTCTGTTCAGATAAGCGTGTTTGGGAAAAACAGGGAATATAACAGATATAATTATACACACACACACACCAACTCATATAAAAAAAATAATAATGAATGGAGGAATATCATCAAAGAAATMTCATACATTTAGTGAGTAAGAGAAGAGAGAAAAGAAAAAAGAGGAGAGAAAAAGATGAAGATCCCGAATATAAAGTGTTATTGCGCTGTGTGTGTGATTGTGATTGTCTCTCTGGAACTGTAGATTATTGATGGTGATGTGTCTGGATGGTGAATTTTAACATGTTGAGATAACACTCTGTCACTGCCCTCACACACATTTTAAGATAACATTCAGTAATGTGTCACATGCACCTCACATATCTCAGTTATGAAGCCGGGGTTAGAGCGCGGGGTCAGCCCCGATACAGCGCCCCTGGAGGAGAGTGGGGTAAGGCGGCAGCGTGGTGGTGCTGAGACTCGAACCCCCAACCTTCTGATCAGTAACACAGAGCCCTAAACGATTGAGCCACCACTTCAACAATCCACCACGATCCTTAAGGTCACAAAACTCCGGATTTCTGGTAGTTCCCAGAATTTCAAAATCTACAAAAGGGTGTAGAGTGTTCTCATATTTAGCTCCAAAACTTTGGAATAGCCTTCCTGACAGTGTTCGGGGCTCAGACACAGTTTCCCAATTTAAAAGTAGATTCAAGACGCATCTCTTTAATCTGGCATACACATAATTAATTTCTTTACCTCATACTCCAGTACATCTATCCTGAATGGCAACCACGCCAATTCTCTCCAATTGTTTTGTATTTTTCCACCCATCCCGAGGCATCTGGAGATTGTACCAGCTTCAGTAGACMRAGGCCRACCCTGCGAGGWTVCTGAGGCATCCAGAGAAGGACCTGCTCCAGCTGGATTCTGCTTCATGATGGTTTGGAGCTACACATGCTGCCTCTGAGCTCCCAGTGATCCAGACCCCCATCTGCCCTCTGCACCTGCTGACTCATCCCTGAGCTGAACTGGACTTCATGTTCATTTAAAGAACTTCTGTTATATTGAACTTTCAGCTGCATAACACACATAATGTTATATAATTGATGTTATCTGTTATCACCCAGATGAGGATGGGTTCCCTGTTGAGTCTGGTTCCTCTCAAGGTTTCTTCCTATTGCCATCTCAGGGAGTTTTTCCTTGCCACTGTCGCCGTCACCCTTGGCTTGCTCATCAGGGACAATCTCATTATCTAGACACATTTTTCTTACACATACACACTTCCAAAAATTTTCTTTGAGACAATAACCATTGTTAAAATCACTATATAAATAAAATTGAATTGAATTCAACCATGAGTCCAGCTGGTTTCCTTTGAGTTGGTTTAGTGAGTTGACAGACTGGGCACGAGGTGACGTATTGCTTCATACCTGCTGCCATCTTTGGCCAAAAGAACCTGAGCTTTAGTCTGCTGAGCATTTTTGCAATACCTAAGTGGCCACCAGTTGGGTGATCGAGATAGTATCCAAATAGCGTTTAATGAAGTGAGGTTGGGACATGCAGTGCGAGCGCTTCCAATGGTTGCAACGTGCAAACACTCGCTGTTGCTTTAACCAAGAGTCGACGGAGACGCCGGCGGGTCCAAGTGCATTTTTTTCTGCTAACCATAAAAAGAACTTAAAATGCTTCATCATTTTTGATCATATATATATAAGTGTAAAATAAAGTAAATAAACAGGCTGCGCTTTCAGCCGTCTCAGTCTCCGTGAATATCTTTCTGAAACATGTCACTAAAATGAACTGAAACTCCGCGAATACCTCACACACCGATATGAGAAATATACCTATTTAAAGCTTAAAGGGTTTACTTTTAAATAAAGCAAGTTAAATAAAAAATAAAAATTCTCATTTTATGTAACCCGTATGAATCCGAGGGGAGGCACTGTCTTTCCTTTGCACTTCATTATCTGATAATGACTGGAGGCAGGACACGCCCACAGGACACGCCCACATCCTATTCACAGGGAAAGCAGCTGTAGAAGCGCGCTACATACAAGACCACGCCCCCTGCGCGCTCACGTGTGGAAGATGTGATGCGCTGTACAGGTTTCTGAAGCTCTACAGAATGTTCTGGACGGTGGGCGGAGTTTATCTTTTCTTCAGAACAACACTGAAACTCCGACAGAAACGGGTGTGTTTTAAAGAGTTATTTGCTCCGTCGGAGGGGCAGAATCCAGCAAGCTGTTACCATGAGTGAGTTACGAACTCTCATATAATCCTTATTCTGATAATATAAATCTCATATTATTTTATTTTTCCTCATTGTGTCCAGCTTTGGCCAATTTATATGAAACATTGTCTTTCAGTGTCACATAGTTTAGTGTAGCATGTAGATAACACTGCTATTCATGCTAACACACTGCCTCATGTAGCTTAGCACAAACATGTTAGCTCCCGGTGGCTAAGCTAATGCCTTATGTAGATTACAGATGGTTGTCAGTCTCAGCTGTGGTGTAAATGTTCTAATGTATTTMACTCAGTTTTGTGTAGCTTTAGCTTACGCTAGCTATTTGGTTCAGTTTTTGGTTAGCTTATGACTCTGCTATCTATAATGTTATTTAGCACAAACACTTTAGCTCCAGGTGACGGAGTTATGTAGCTTATTGATATTCAGATAGAAGAATAAAAAGCCACCCGCTTTTTTGTATCTGTTGTATGACATTACAAAAGCTTTAGTCATTAGTGATTAATGATGATATACAGTCGTTTATTTTTTTACTGTGTTATCATTCTCATGCTTTATTATTTTATTTTAATAAACAGTTGTGACAGTGAAAATGCTCCATTTTAAACTGTGATTTTAAACTGGATGGACACACAATAAGTATCTGTCTTTACCTGTGACTGTGTACAACCAGCACATGGACCGCAGGCCGAGTCCAGAGTCGTAATGTATTGACTAGAAAGTTAAAGAAGAAAGAGATTCATCAATGCGTGGCAGGGGATAGGAGTCTTTCTTGGTGACGTGGTTAAAACCACAGAAATACACACAAACCTTGGTTCTGCATTCGGCCTATTTACTTTTGGCATTTGCCGTCTTTTAGCATTTGTTGTATTTGTTCTTCAATAAGCTTCTTCTTCCCCGGCTAGATTTATGGGCCTGGCCTCAACTCTATTAATGACATGTTCGGCCAGGGAAGTCTGGCCAAGCTGACCCCTGAACATGTCATCGAAGCGGAAGAGCGTGTCCATCATCTGTGACTTTTGATTGCTCATTAGGTTCGCAAGGTTGACTTTGTCACATATCGCATTGGTTAGTTCATCCATACACATGATTGTGGGGCAGGCTATAATTTTCCGACATCTTCCTCATTCGTCATTAGTTGATAAGGATCATTGATGATCATTGTTCTGGATGGAACATTTCTGGGCACTGAAGCTCTCGTCATGAAATCCATTCCCAGAATAAACGGTGCTGACAAGTTTTGAATTATGGCAAAGCGCTGATGAAATTCTTTAGTCATGAAGCCAATTGTTAACCATGTGACAGCCAACAGTTCACTGAGGGTCCGTCCCATTTTTTTCACACTATTTTTTAAAGAAATTTTCAAAATAACATAAACATAATCTCCCGAGAGTAGCGACAGCTAACARTGCCAGCGTTCACCCCAGAAGACTTGCTAGAGGCATCAGCAAGATAAACAAGTATTACGAATAAATCACAAAAAAGGAATCATCAATAGTTATCTATAGTAAAAAATTACACATTAGGCAATTTAAACCTTAAATTAAACTCTATATGTGGCTTTTGYATTTTTTAAAGTTTAGTTTTATACATAACTAATAACCTAATTTATGGTTTTATATAGTTATAAGCAAAACATCGAATTAAAGAAGTGTTTAGTTTTTCTGATTAATCGATTAATCGAAAAAAATAATTGCCCAACTAATCGATTATCAAAATAATTGTTAGTTGCAGCCCTAGTGTGCACACACCCGCCTCAAAAATACACATTTGACAATATGGGAAAGAACACTAGACAAAATGGTAGAATACATAAATATGAAAATTTTATTTCATTTTGTGTGATATTTTGTGTTCTATTAAAATCATTACATTACAGACAGATTGGAGATCGCCCACTTTGAATATTAAACAACAGAACTCATAACATGAAATGATAACATGAAAAGAAGTGTTGTATATTTATGGCTTACTGTTTTACTGCAGAATCACTTAAACAGTTATCTATTAAATACTACACACACACACACACACACACACACACACGCACATACAGCCCTTCCCCTCTGCAAAACAAACAGGGAGACTGTGAAAGTGAAACTCAGCAGCTCCATTTTCTGTCGAGTAGAAAATAAAACATTTCGGGAGTAAACACACAGTGAGTAATTAACTCTAAAGCTGTAATACACACACAATACATACACACTGTTTGTCCTGCTGTAATCTGGAGAAGAAGACATGACCTCCAAAATACAATGAGGTGTGTTAGCAGTGTTCTGGAGGCTCTGTGCTGATACACAACTACTGTTACACCGCCACATTCACCATGCTACGAGTGTTTTATTCACTCATAGTGTCAGTGTCGTCACATCAGTGTAGTGTCTTTRTAAGATAGTGTTACATATGTGTCTCTGTGTGTATTAGTGTGTGTTAATTAGTGTGAGTTTGAGTGTGTGTCACGAAAGAAACCAAACATCAGTAGAAATCATATTCAAGAAATCTCTGTATTCTAAATCTGTCTCATTTTAGTGTGCGTAACTGGTGTGTGCGTGCGTGTGTGCGTGTGCAAGCCGTATTTGTTTTTTTTTTAAACTAATGATGACATTAAACTAATGACGTATAATGATTATACATTTAAGGTTTAGTATATATCCATCTGTAGCAGATTTCGGATTAATCAAGGTCTTTCTTTTTTAAATAAAATAAAACTGTTTAAGATTATAATATGTAGATCTGCTCCTGTGTGTTTCTAACCAGGCACTGGAACWCAAAGTCATTACTCTGATAAAGAACAAGCTGAAGAGGTTTAGAAATCCGAGTCCAGATTACCCAGCATGCACTGAGAGCGAGGTGGAGGATGATAAGGATCTACACAGTGTCAGAGAGGGAGCGCTGAAGATCACACTGCACGTCCTGAAGAACATGAACCTCACAGATCTCACTAACACACTGCAGAACCGTAAGAGCTCTGGACGATTAGTTGAACACAGCATACGTGTTGTTGAAAAAGAAAAATAGTATTCACTTTTGTGTTTCTGATCATACACTTATGATGTCAGCAGATATAAACATTTACTTATGATCATACAGGCCACTGTGTGTAAACAATTTAATTTCATAGAGAGTTTCATGTGAAATGTCATTTACAGGTACAGACGTGTATTTCCTTGTTTAGTGCATTAAAAGTGTCAATTTTTTCTATTTTATTAGAGTCTCTGGTCTTTGAGTGTCAAGAAAAACTGAAATCCAACCAGAGAGAAAAATTTGACAAAATGAATGAAGGAATCTCCCAGCATGGAAGCTCGGCTCTCCTACATGAGATCTACACAGAGCTCTACATCACAGAGGGTTGGAGTGGAGACATCTGTAATGAACATGAGGTGAGACAGATTGAGACAGCGTCCAGGAGACGAGCAACACAGGAGACACCCATCAAATGTGATGGTCTCTTTAAAGACAAGTCCATCAGAAGTGTGCTGACTAAAGGAGTCGCTGGAATTGGAAAAACAGTCTCTGTGCAGAAGTTCATTCTGGACTGGGCTGAAGGAAAAGCGAATCAGGACGTCACCTTCATGTTTCCACTTCCCTTTAGAGAGCTGAATCTGTTGAAGGAGAAACATCTCAGTCTGATGGACCTTCTTCAACACATTTTCCCAGGAATGAGAGAATTAGAATTAATAACCTGTGACTTCTGCAAAGTTCTGTTCATCTTTGATGGTCTGGATGAGTGTCGACTTCCTCTAAATTTCCAGAAGAATGAGAGAGTGAGTGATGTGACCGAGTCAGCCTCACTGGATGTGCTGCTCACAAACCTCATCAGGGGGAACCTGCTTCCCTCTGCTCTTCTCTGGATCACCTCTCGACCAGGAGCAGCCAGTCAGATCCCTCCTGAGTGTGTAGACCAGGTAACAGAGGTACGAGGGTTCAGTGACCCTCAGAAAGAGGAGTACTTCAGGAAGAGGATCAGGGATCAGAGCCTGGCCAGTAAAATCATCTCACACATGAAGTCTTCCAGAAGCCTCTACATCATGTGCCACATCCCAGTCTTCTGCTGGATCTCAGCCACTGTTCTAGAGAGAATGTTGTGTGAAGCAGAGAGTGGAGAGATCCCCAAGACTCTGACTCAAATGTTCACACACTTCCTGATCTTTCAGATTGAACACAAGGACCAAAAGTACCATCAGAAATGCGACCCTGATCCTCAGCAGACCAGAGAGAGCATCCTGGCACTGGGGAAACTGGCTTTCCACCAGCTGGAGAAAGGAAACCTGATCTTCTATGAGGAAGACCTGAGACAGTGTGGCATTGATGTCAGAGAAGCAGCAGTGTACTCAGGAGTGTGTACTCAGATCTTCAGAGAGGAGTTTGGGCTTCACCTGGGGAAGGTCTTCAGCTTTGTACATCTGAGTGTTCAGGAGTTTCTGGCTGCCTTGTATGTTTTACTTTCACTTGTCCTGGAAAACAGAAATCTTCTAAAAGATCGAAACACTTGTATGTTACCTTTGTTCAGAAAGCAATCCATGTCTGATGTCCTCAGGAGTGCAGTGGACAAGGCCTTACAGAGTGAATATGGACACCTGGATCTGTTCCTCTGCTTCATTCTGGGTCTCTCACTGGAGTCCAATCAGACTCTCTTACGAGACTTAATACCACAGACAGGAAGCAGCTCTCACAGGAAAGAGAAAACAGTCGAGTTCATCAAGGAGAAGATCAGGGAGAATCCATCTCCAGAGAAATCCATCAACCTGTTCCACTGTCTGTATGAACTGAACGATCAGTCTCTAGTGCAGGAAGTACAAACATACCTGAAGAGAGAAGAGTATCCTCCTCTCAGGGGACTCCGCCTCTCTCCTGCTCATTGGTCAGCTCTTGTGTTTGTGTTACTGACCTCAGAACAGGAGCTGGATGAGTTTATTTTAAGGAAATATGATCCATCAGATGAATGTCTTCTGAATCTGCTGCCAGTGTTTAAAGCCTCCAGAAAAGCTGAGTGAGTGTTTTTATTTATAAGTGTATTACTGCATTGTTTATAGTTTTAATATTTGGATTAATGCTTGGTAATAGTTACTCTAATTATCTTTACCAAACCTTTGGTACAGAAGATTGTTTTCATACTAACGCATTTTATCAGCACTGAGCATGAGCTATAGGAACAAAATTAATATCATGATTTATTACATTTTCTGTACAAATGTTTTTGTTGTTGTTTTAAATGACAGTAARCAAAACAGTCACAAATAACAAGAAGTAAAAAAAAAAACTAAGAAGAAATATATAAATAATGTTATTAACACTTAACACTATACATGTAACTGCTTATGTTCTGTAGTGAAATGCACTGTATCTGCAGTGTCTGTGTGTGTGTGTCTGTCTGTGTCTGTCTGTGTCTGTCTGTGTGTGTCTGTGTGTGTCTGTGTGTGTCTGTGTGTGTCTGTGTGTGTCTGTGTGTGTCTGTGTGTGTTTGAGATCAGTGTTCTAATATTTCATCATTTATCTTCCAGTCTGTGTGCGTGTTCTCTGACAAAGAAGAGCTATAGATCTATTTCCTCAGTTCTCAGCTCAAACTCCTCTGATCTGAGAGAACTGGACCTGAATCACAATCACCTGCTGGATTCAGGAGTGAAGCTGCTCTCTGCTGGACTGGACCATCCACACTGTAGACTTGAGATACTGAGGTACACACACACACACAAATAAACCAAAAGTGTGATAACTACTACAAATCTGTTCTTATTATTATTTAATAAGAATATTTAAGTAAATGTGGTATAGAATAATTATTATACATTTTAAAATGTATTCAATATGCATTTAAACTTCTTATAGTTAACCAACAGTGAGAGAAAATCACATAGTTTTCTTTGACATAATAACTTGTCCCAATGTGATGAGAACTCTAACCCAGAAGTAGGGCAGTTAGGTGTATAAATATAGATGTGTTATGACCGTCAGATCCTTCTAAAGAATCCAGGACATGGCATCATTGTAAGCGAACCCTTCCTCTACTACTATTTTGTGTTGTGTCTATGAAGAAAGACTCAGGAGTCTTGGGTGCTTGTACCAATTTCTACTGTCATTTATTATGATACACGCTGGGTAACTAAAGTAGAAAAGCAGTGAACGACAGGGGGCCTGGATCACTGGCAGCTCAGGAGAGATGTGTAGCTCTACAGACAGAGACAGGGAAAGGATGAAGAGGAGAGAAGAGGAAAGACAACAGTTAGGTATGGGCACATAATGTACTGTATAAGGTGTCTGTATATTTAGTGCAGAGTGTAAGCAGGGACTCTGGCAGGACTAATTATGACATCATAACTAAAAGGGAGGAGCCAGAAGTCAACAAAACCATGTGGGCTCCCTGGGGTAAAGCAACAAGTCACTTCACTGTCAACAAAACCTGATCAATGAGAGTGGGGATGAAAGCATCCAGACATACCAGTTCACCACAATACTCTACGTCAGGGGTCTCAAACTCAGTTCCTGGAGGGCCGCAGCTAGGAACAAAACTCTGTAAGGCTGCGGCCCTCCAGGAACTGAGTTTGAGACCCCTGCTCTACGTCCAGGAGTCCCCCAGATCTGCTCTTTAACTACTACAAATCTGTTGACAAAAGACTTAACTTAGTTCGACTAAATAAATAGATATTTAGGTTAAGTTAAGGCTTTATTTGTCACATATACATTACTGCACAGTGAAATTCCTTCTTCGCATATCCCAGCGTAACTGGGGTCAGAGCCATGATAAAGTGCCCCTGGAGCAGACAGGGTTAAGGGCCTCGCTCAAGGGCCCAACAGTGGCAACCTGGTGGAGCTGGAAATCAAATCATCCATCTACTGACCATTAACTCAGTGTCTTAGCCTTCTGAGCCACCACTGCCTAGACTTAAACACTCAAACTTTGTTTTGTCAGGCTATTTCATAACTTTAGAGCTTTGTAAGAAAAAGATCTGCCCCTGTTGTAGTTTTCATAATACAAGATACTGACAAGCAGCTTGCATATTTTGATTGAAGTAGGCGTTGTGTATAGTAAAACAATAGTAGCTTATTCATGTACTGCGGCTATTGAACTATTACTGAACTTTTTTTTTTGCATGTAGTGACAATATATTTGTTATCTTGGCAATATTTCTGAAAAGAAAAGAATGTTATCCTAATGATATTACCTAGAAGAGCTTCAAATAAATGATTGGGGTCTATAATCATTCCAATGTCCTGAAGTGCACAGAAGCGGTGCTCTGCTGGTCCAGCCTTAGTGTTAGCTGTGGCTATGAGTATGCCGCAGCATCGTTACCCCCTGGCCCCACTGTGAGGTCTCCAATACCAGAGTAGTGGGCTGGCTATCTTCCCCTACAGCATCCCGAATTGACATTTTGAACTTAAACTGAAGAAGCTCAGTGTTAGCTGTGATAACATACCTTAGTCAGGGTTTTGTTGCTACAGATGTAGGCCGCAATTCGCCTCWCGCCATGCCGCGAAATCCCTCAAGAAACATTTAAGAATTTAAATAAATGTGTTGTGATTCACTGAATATCCGCCAGATGGCGCATGGAAGGACTTTATCTAAAAGCCAGACAAGTACAACGACGAATTGTGTATAATTATTTAGCCTAAAACAATATTGTTTCCAATGCTGAAACAAACATGAATTTTATTTTGTTTTACAATAGATCTTTTATGATTAACGTGTGTATGTTCATAATAATGAATTGAGATGCCCTAAATCTTGCTTTAAAATTCATAATAAAAGTTTGTTATATAGTTTTTGTAATGTCTTAACAGGGACAAAACAATGAAATAGATGGCAATGCCTCAGTTTAAATGGTCTTACAATTCATTTAAACTATTTAATTTACTTAATTTAATTTCCTGACAGTCAGGAAATCTGTCAGSAAACTGCGTTAACTATGCGAATGTCCTGATTCATGAAGTCCGGCTCGTACTTTCACTTTACAAAAGGCAGCGTTTTGATCAAAAGGCTGATAAATGTGTCGCAGTTATTTACTATGACTATTGTACAAAAACGTGGACACAAATGTAATGCATTCAAAGTTCTCTATAGTAACAAAACAAGTGTAGCTACAAATATAAAGTCAGCTCAGTCGATCCCGCTAATCATCATTTACAGACCCCCAGGGTCGTACTCGGAGTTTCTCTGTGAATTTGCAGATTTCCTCTCAAACCTTGTTGTTTCTGTAGACAAAGCGTTAATTGCTGGAGACTTTAATATTCATTTTGAGAATCCAGAAGACCCTCTGAGAACAGCATTCCTGTCCATACTGGACTCAGTAGGAGTAAATCAGTGTGTAGTAGGACCCACTCATAAAGCAGCTCACACTTTAGATTTAATATTATCCTTCGGATTAAGTATAGGAAATATAACCACAATTCCACAGTCTGAAGTTATCTCGGATCACTATCTTGTCTCGATTAAAGTGTGTTATAGTAATAATGTACGCACAGCGCCGCGCTTCTACTTTGATTGGTTCGCCATCTGACTTCACAGAACCCGAACAGGCGAATGAATCTCTAGAGTCAGCACTTCGTTATAGCTTAGATAATGTAGCTCCAGTTAAAAGGAAAATGATTAGAGATAAGAAACTCGCTCCTTGGTATAATGACCACACACGTGCTTTAAAACAAACCGCTCGAAAATTCGAACGTAAATGGCGGCAAGCTAAATTGAATGTATTCAAAATAGCTTGGAAGGAGAGCATCCTGAACTATAAAAAAGCTCTCAGTGATGCTAGATCAACGTCTCTCTCCACTCTTATAGAAAATAACAAAAACAACCCCAGATTTTTATTTAATACCGTAGCTAAATTAACTAACTGCACTGCAGAAATCTCCACAACAACATCATGCAGTAGTGAGGATTTCATGAACAACTTTAATAATGAAATTGTAAACATTAGGCATAAAATTCAGGCTTTGTAATTAATGCAAATGTTGAACCAATGTTTAAGATCGTTTCTTCCTATTGCCACCTCAGGGAGTTTTTCCATGTTACTGTCGCCCTCGGCTCGCTCATCAGGGACGATCTGACCATTTTTGGTTCATACACAGTCACATTTCATACAAACTTAAACAATTCTTTTGATTGTGTGAAGCTGCTTTGTGATAATGACAATTGTTAAAAACAATATACAAATATAACTGGATTGAATAACTGCTGTTTGTATAGCAGGGTATTTTAATCAGGCAGACCTAAAGTTAGTGCTCCCCAAGTTTCACCAACATGTAAAATGTGCTACTAGGGGAGCAAACACACTGAACAAGGTCTACTCAAACATCAAGCTAGGCTACAGGAGACTTGGACAAGACCACTACCACACCTGGGCCAGTCTGACCTCATGTCCTTACTTTTAGTCCCTGCATATGCTCCCCTCAGGAAAACTGCTCTTATAATCACAAATACTGTAAAAAAAAAAAAAAAAAAAAACATGGCCTGCTCGTGTCTCTCAGCAGCTACAGGACTGTTTTGATTGGACGAATTGGGATGTCTTTGAAGATCCAAACCTGTAAATGTTCACGGACATGTATTCTGTGATACATTAATGAATGAACAAGGAGGTCTGGCAGCTCCTGAAGGAGAGGAACACCGCCTTCAGGTCTGGTGACAGGGCTGATCTGATTCTGGCTGTCAGTCATTGACTCAGTCCACTGTTCCACCCTGTTTCCAGTCCTTTACATTAGTCCCCCGGCCTCAAAAACATTACAAATGAACAGTTTCAGTGATTACCGGCCAACATTTCTAACAGAATATTTTGGTGCCTCAGACACATTTTACAGCTTCTTTGTCATTTGTACCGTGAAGGCGGCCCTGGTCTYAGCTGATACAGACCTGTAATAATAACCTGCAGTAATTCAGTCCTGAGAGAACAGCCATCACTTAATAGTTCATTACTGGAATTTCCAACAGTTTTGTATCTGAGCCTCCAATAAGAAACTGAACTTGATATTAACTTAAACACATCTCCTGTTGTATTGTTCTGTTACTGTATATTCCAGCACCTAACACAGAGTATGACTGCAAAAAAGCTTTCTGTAATCTGTAAAAGTGCTACACAGATTTTAATTTAATATTTAACTTGACCAAACACATTTTACTTCAGCGCTGCAGCAGGTGGTATGACTTCCTGTTTTTGGATGCTTAAAGTTGTTCCTCTGTATTCCCAGTGTTACCCGTAAAGGGGCAGTACCATCTGGTGGCACACACTATTACTATGACCTGGATATACTCACTTACACACTCACTCACTTATCATCTATATCGCTTAATCCTGTGTTCAGAATTAAGGCGTCACACTGCCCTCTGCAGGTGTGGTGTGGAAATACACAAACCATTTCTTTTACTCGTAAGAATTTTAACAAGAATAAAAGAAAAAAATAAGGAAATAAAATAAGGATGGTGGTTACTTTTCTTTTTAACCCTAGTTGTACCTGTCACATATAGTGCTTAGAACAATTGTCATTGTCGCAAAGCAGCTTAACAGGAATCAATGTTAAGAAGAAATGTGTATGAAATGTGAGAAGTTGTGTACGAGTTAAGATGATCACATTATCCATGATGAGCAACAGTGGCCAGGAAAAACTCCCTGAGGAACCAGACTCGACAGAGAACACCTCCTCATTCAGATGACAACGGATCGTAGGAGTTGTTCTGTAGTTATACTGTTGCACCTGTGTGACGTTCAGTGTTAATATGAAGTCCAGTTTGTTATTGGAGGCTCAGGCAGACTGTAGGAAATTCCAGGCGAGGACCATCTTCATGGGAAAGTGCAACTGTTCCCAGTCAACACAGGATATACACAGGCTTTTCACTTTTATCCTGACATTAGAACCATGTTTTTATGTACAGAGTTTATTTCCCAACTGGTGGAAAAACCTAATTTAACAATCGTATAAATAAATAATTGTCTATACTTTTCATTGTTTTTATTCTAAACTGCATGTGTGTTGTTTGAGTCCAGTGTTCTTATGTTTCATAATTTCTCTACCAGTCTGTGTGGGTGTAATCTGACAGAGGAAAGCTGTAGAGTTCTGTCCTCGGTTCTCAGCTCAAAGTCCTCCAGCCTGAGAGAACTGAACCTGGGGGTCAATAACATGAAGGATTCAGGAGTGAAGCTGCTGTCTGCTGGACTGGAGAGTCCACACTGTACACTGGAGACACTGCGGTACCTACATATACACACACAGAAACACACACACACACAAAGCAAAGATCTAATAACCTAAACCAGGGCTCGGCCACCTTAAACACTCAAAAATCCATCTGGAATGGAGAACACTGCATATATCTTTATATTCATATAGCTTTATGCTTTGAATATAAAAAAGTGTGTTGCATTTATAAAATCAATGAACTGCTACAGAGAAAAAAATTCTTATTTCTACACATGACAAAACCATTTTACACTCCAAAAAGTGACCCGGGGTTGAAGGTCCTCCTCGAATTTATAAAATAAAAAGTCGAACTTAAATTATCCACCTGCAGCAAACCAAAAATGCTTCTGTGTGACCTCATCCTTTCATCATGGGTACTGGAGTGTGCAGTCAGCAGGCAAATAAAAATGTTATTTGTTACATACACAGTCATGTGTAAGTCACAGTACGATATGCAGTGAAATGCTCACACGACCGCTCGTGACCCTTAAAAAAACAAGATTAGCAATATGAAATAAATGATGGAATAAAATAAGTAAAAAAACTTTGGTTGTAGAAAATATAGAGATAAATAGATAAAGTATATATTTTTTAAATTAATGTGAAGATGTAACGACCACAAATGTGCAATATGCAAAAGTGTGCAAAAATGAAATGGAAATGTCCAGGGTGTGTGCAAATGTGCATGAATGTGTCATGTCCATAAATTGTCCTTAAATGTCTTGTGTGTGAGCAAATGTCCATAAAGTGCAGTGTGTAAAAATAGCTTAGTCCTGTGTGGTGTTCTGATTGAGAGACTGTATCGCCTGCAGGCAGAAGCTCCTCCTCAGTCTCTCTGTGTTGGCCTTCAGGGTTGCATTACAACAGAAAAAAACGGTCACAGACAGGTCGAGGGAAAGAGAGAGAGAGAGAGGAGAGATGGCAGTTAGGTCTGGTCACAGTCAAACAGTGTATAAGGTGAATGTATATTTAGTGCAGAGTGCAAGCAGGGACTCCGGCAGGACTAACCATGACATCATCACTAAAAGGGAGGAGCCAGAAGGAAACACAGACATGAGGGGGAACTGAGATGTAAAGCAACCAATCACCTCACCATCAACAAACCTGAGTGATCAATGAGAGTGGGGAGGACAGCATCTAAACATACCAGTTCAACACAACCCCAAAGCGTGATAGACCCCACCCCCCATGCTTAATAGTTGTCAAGGTGTTCTTTTCATGAGATGCTGCTCTTTTTTTCTACAAACATGCCTTTACTGATTGTGGCCAAAGAGTTTGATTTTAACTTCATCAGTCCACAGCACTTGTTTCCAATACACATCAGGCTTCTGTAGATGTTCTGTTACAGACTTCTGACGTTGGATTTTATGATGGACGCAGGTCAGGTTTTCTTCTGCTGACTCTTCCATGAAGGTCTTGTGGAACGCTGCACCACCACTCCTGAGTCTGCTGAATCTTCCTGCAGGTCAAATGGGGGTTTTGATTTGTCTTTCTGACCAGCATACGAGCAGTTCTCTCTCAGAGTTTTCTTGGTCTTCCAGATCTCATCTTGACCTCCAAGTCAAGTCAAGTCAAGTCAA
>QMIH01002755.1:12062-30685 GCA_003987875.1 Clarias batrachus | reverse complement strand
GTGTGTGTGTGTGTGTGTGTACAATCAGGAGAAATGACTATCGGCACTCCCCTGCCCACGCTGCAAAACGTTGACTGTGACCCTAAGAACACCATCTCTATAGTCAGACATGGAGGTGGAAACATCATGCTTTGGGRCTGTTTCCCTGTTTAAGGTACAGGCTGACTGTGCCGCATTGAGGGGCCTAGAGACAAGGCTGTGTATTGTAAAATCTTAAATGAGAACCTCCAGAGGATGGGTCAAGGACAGGTCCTTCAGCATGACAATGACCAAAAACATACCACCCCATACCACCCAACAAAGGCGAAGCTCAAAAGAAAGCACATCAAGGTCATGGAGTGGCCTAGCCAGTCGCCAGGCCTTAATCCTATAGAAAGTTTATGGAGGGAGCTGAAACTTCAAGTTGGCAAGCAACAGGACAGAAACCAAAATTCTTAAGATCTTGTGAACGAAAATGCCCACTGCAAACCCACTAAAATACTTATTTTACTCACTGAAATGCAAATCAATTCATAACCTTTGTATCGTGTTTTGTATCGTCTTTTTTTTAAAGATTAACAAGCATCACATTTACATTTGACATTTGGGATCAACAAACATCAGGCAGAGTTTTCACTTAAATAAAAAACAAATACCAAGGAACTCGTACGTCTGGCTTGGAACCTGACGTGAATATATCGGTGCTGTCTTTGTTCTTATCTGATTCTGTGTTCCTCCTTCATCTGATCAGCGGCATGACTCCACAACATATTTTAAAAAATGTAACATCTACAGACTGTTTCAGAGAGTTTGTATTGGAATTCAATAGGCTCATTAAGAAAAAAAAATTGGCCAAAGACTCAGTCAGGCAGAGGGATCTAACTTTTTTTTTTTTACTGCTATTAATCTTGGCGATTGTGGAACCTAACCCTGGGCTTGATGTTTTCAACACACTTGCTAACTTCATCAAGGACTCGTCTTAGTCTTTTGTTTTTTTTTAAGTATGCAGTTTGATTGCTAGAGTGGATATGATTTGTATCAGCTGATGCTGATGTAATTGTTTTATCAGACAGAACCTGGCTGAGGAAATCAGTTCTGAACAACTGTTCTGGCTATAATACATACAAGGCTGACCGACCCAAAAGGACTGGGGCTATCGTCATCACAAGTAAACTACATGCGAATGTGCTTTTCTCTGCATTGGTAGCTCAGTGGTTAGATTAAGAACTACAGTTCGGAAGGTTCCAGGTTCAAATCCCAAACCCAGCAAGTTGAGACTGTTGGGCCTTTGAGCATGGCCCTTAACCCTCAACTCATGCTCTGATCTGCCAAATGCTATAAAGGTAAATGCATCACTGAGTGAGCATTCGAGCTCCTAGCTCTTGATCTTCATGTCTCTGAAGCGCTGCATGTCACTGTTGGCTGTTGTAGCACACCATCAGCTGTAAGTAGTGTATTACAGTCCTTAAAGTAGCTTCACAAATACACAGCTTCTTCATTACAGACCCCAGTGTGGTGGATACTATTAGAAAACTATTAGAAACTATTAAAAATACAAACATTCCAAAGTCATGTAGTTTTACAAAACATGACATGCAGGATTTTACAGAGGAAGGTTTTTTTGTCCACGCTGATGTAGAAAATGCCTGGAATATTTTCATGTTGGTTTTATAGACTTTGTTAAAATGCATGCAAGTCAAGTATTTATTTTCACTTCAACAATATACAGTTAGTACACAGTGAAACGAAACAACGTTCTTCCAGGACCAAGGTGCTACATGCAACATAAATTTAAAACATAAATTAGCAGTGGAAACCCGCCTGCACTTCCCCCAGTCACCATCATGAACAGCACTGTGACAGCRGTGGAGTCATTCCAGTTCCTGAGCACGACCATCTCTCAGGACCTGAAGTGGGACATTCACATTGACGCCACTGTTAAAAAGCCCATCAGAGGTTAAATTTCCTTCGCCAGCTGAAGAAGTTCAACCTGCCACAGGAGCTGCTCACACAGTTCTACACAAGAACAGTGTTTTCCCCCAAGCAATTTACCTCATGAACAGCTAAACATTCTTCTCACTGTGCCATATTGTGTGCAATACTTCTGTGTAATATCCTGTGCAATACCACAGACATTTATTTAATTTATTTGATAGAATCCCACATCCTACTCCATTTGTTGTTAACCTTTTTTTTGTCTTGTCACAGTTTTGTTCTGGAAGCTCTGTCACTAAAACAAATTCCTTGTACGTGCAAGCGTACTTAGCAATAAAACTTTCTGATTCTGATTCTGAAAAGCTAACTAACTAACTAAGAAGCCTAATTAACTGGCTAGCTGAGACAAGACAGATTGACATGACAACATAAATTAAGGAAAAGTGCATGTGCGAATGTACAAACAAGAGCGACAAGTGACAGTGCAACAAAGATGACATTATAATACTTGTATTATACAGATGAGATGATGAGTAGAGGTAGTGTGAGGAGAAACAGTAAACAGTAAATGTTCCGTAAGTAGCAGCAAGTATTAAAATAGTTAGTGCAAAAATAATCAAGTATGGACTGGTGTGTACAATAGTTTGGTAGTGTTGCGCTTGTGTTAATTAATCAGTCCAGTCTCAATGTTTTGAGGTAGTTGAGTTAATCTGAGTGATAATATGTGTGTGTGTGTGGGGGGGGGGGGGGGGGGGGTTTTATCAGTTCAGTTCCATTGTGTTGATGCACTCACAGTTTGGATGTGAGTGCCTGAATGGCAGGAGGGTGAAGAGTGTGTGTGAGGGGTGTGTCTGAACAGCCACAATCCTGGTGGCTTTGCGGGTGCAACTTGTGTTGTAGATGTTTTCAATAGAGGGGAGAGAGACCCCGACGATCTTCTCTGCTGTCCTCACTATGCGCTGTAGGTTCTTGCGGCCCGATAAGGCACAGTTCCTAAACCAGACAGTGATGCAGCCGCTCAGGATGCTGGTGTTGAGGGACCAGGTAAGGTTCTTCTCCAGGTGAACACCCATCTGTGTCCTTGATCTGTGTCCTCCTAAAGTTAACAACCATCTCCTTTGTCTTGTTGACATTCAGAGACAGGTTGTTGTCTTTACAGCAGTCTGTCTTTGCTCTGCACTTCCTCTCTGTAYGCTGACTCATCGTTCTTGCTAATGAGACCCACCACGGTCGTGTCATCAGCAAACTTGATGATGTAATTCTAACTGTGTGACGCTACACAGTCGTGAGTCAGCAGTGTGAACAGCAGGGGACTGAGCACACAGCCTTGTGGGGCCCCAGTACTCAGTGTGGTGGTGCCGAACGTGCAGTTCCTGATCCGTACTGACTGAGGCCTTCCGGTCAGAAAGTCCAGGATCCAGTTACAGAGGGAGGTGTTCAGGCCCAACAGGCTCAGCTTCCCAGTCAGGTGTTGGGGGACGATAGTGTTGAATGCTGAGCTGAAATCTATGTACAGCATTCAAACGTATGTGTCCTTATTGTCCAAGTGTGTGAGGACAAGAGTGTTGGAGATGGCGTCATCTGTTGAATGGTTAGGACAATACACACTTTTCAGAAAACTCAAGGGAAAGATTGAAACAATGCATGGTTTACTTACAGATCTGTCTGGTTAACTGCAGGAGCATAATGTGTTGTGGGTAAAAGCCAAGAAAACTACATTGGATTCAGAACGCATTTACTGTTACATTAAAGAAAGTCAAAGCTGGACAATTCCTAATGAAAACATCAACTCTGGAATTTTAAATCCATAACAGGATATTTAAATCCTGTTAAACTTCCTCCTTGTGTTGTTACGAACTCGCATAAGATTTCTGATAATGCTGAAATGCTTGGCTGATTTAATGAGCATTTTTCCCAACATCTTTACATATCTATTTAACCTTTTCCTGAAGACAAATGAAATACCTCTTATTCGGAAATTGGCCTTTTTTCTGCTCCTATTGAAATGGGTATAGAACTATATCAAAATTGTCTGTACTGGCTTAAGCACTTGAATCATTAGTGAGTGAACAATTGAAAAGAAGTTTTTAGCTTCTAACAAATATTATATCTGATTTACAATCAGGATTTAAGGAAAAAAATCACAGTAAAACTAAAAAAAGTGGATGACATTAATGAATCTTTAGATAAAAAGAAACACTGCGTACCCCATTTGTACGCAGTCTAAGGCTATTAATTCTGTAGATCATACAGTAATAAAGCAAAGCATTAATATTGGATTGTCAAAACAAACTATGTGAGGTTTGACATCTATCTAACAGGTGGACCTTAGTGTGTACAGGTGGAACATGTCACCTCTAGGCCCCTACCACTGATATTTATTTGATAATACCCCACATTCTATTCAATTTCTTGTTTTGTTTTTTTCATTTTGTGTGTGTTGTTGTCATCAAATTCCTTGTATGTGCATGTGTGTATGTGCATGGCAATAAAGCTCTGTTTGATTCTGATTCAAAGTGTATATTAAAGGTATGCCTCCATTTTTTCATTCACTGTCCTGTCCAAAATGGTTTCCAAAGCAGGTTTTTAGACAGATGATTCCGTGATGTACTGTTCTGCAGTGACTCTACAGTTATACGAGCACACACACTTACTCACAAGCTCATTCACACACTACGGGCAATTTGGGAAAACAAATTATACTAATCTGCCGGAAGCCGGAATACCCAGTGGAAACCCACCAAGTATGGGGAGAACATACACCACACACACAAATCCAAGGTGGGAATTGAAAAAGGTTTTAGCTTCTAACAAATATTATATCTGATTTACAATCAGGATTTGAACGGGAAGTGAACCAGGACAGTGCCGACCACTACACCACCGTGCTGCCCCATGCTGACAAAATGTCAAATGTAAATTTGGTTCAAACATCCAACATCAGTTTAAAATCAGACATAGATTAAATCCAAGCCCTGCCCATGCTGATGTCATTAGCCCCTCCCCCAGTGAGTGTGTTGTCTGTGTTCAGTTGCCATAGAGACAGACACGGAACTTGTCTGACCAGGTTGACAAGTTAAAGCAAGTCATTGCTCCGGTGATAAAGTGTGTGTGTGTGTGTGTGTGTGTGTGTGTGAGAGAGAGAGGGAGAGAGAGAGAGAGTTCTAGTTTCTCCTAAAACCGAACAGGAAGTGACATGGCGGTGAGGGTTGATTGACTCAGGCTCCGGCGAATCAGTACGAGTGTATGACCACCCAACCTCCCCACCCCGAGTGTGTACGGAGTGTGCATGGAGAGTGTGTACGGAATGTGTGAGCGCTCCACTGTGCTGATGATGGTGTGATGAAGCAGTGTGACAGCCGCTCTGTGGTTACCGACTAAACTATCTGTGTTTTCTTAGTGTGTAGCTCTCTGACTCCTGATCACCAGACTAAGGACCACACATACACACACACTGTGTTAAGTTTCACTCACGACTTTTGCCCTTTCCTTCATTTTATACTATTTTCTCTGATGTGTGTGTGTGCGTGCGCGTGTGAGAGAGAGATTCTTTCATGTCCCACATGCGGCTCTGCTCATTTCATTAAGTGCAATAAGTGTTTAAATGACACAAAATACTTTTCTTAAAAAAATATTTAGCAAAACCACTCCCTTTGATTTTTTATTTTCTTATTTCATAATAATAAAAATAATAATAATATTTTTTGGACGTGTCCCTGATGTCCATCCACTCTGTCATTTTGGGTTACCTGCCCTGTGAGATTCTGGTGATGTCATCAGTGACATCAACACCATGTCTTTCTTCAGTGTAAGGCTGAAACAACTGCTGCATTTACACTTACACTATATTGGCAAAAGTATTGGCTCGCCTGCCTTCACATGCATATGAGCTTGAGTAACATCAAATTCTTAATCCATAGGGTTTAATATGATGTTGGCCCACCCAGCTATAACAGCTTCACCTCTTCTGGGAAGACTTTACAAGGGTTAGGAGTGTGTTTATGCTCATCCATGTCATGTTGGAACTGGTGTGAGGTTGTTTTTAGGAGTTGGGCTCGGCCACTTACTTCCAGTGAAATGAACACTTAATGCTTCAGCATACCAAGACATTTTGGGCAATTTCATTTTTCCAACTTTGGGGAAAAAGTTTGGGGATGGCCCCTTCCTGTGCCAACATGACTGCGCACCAGTGAACAAACCAAGGTCCGTAAAGACATGGATGAGTGAGTTTGGTGTGGAGTCTGTGAGCCACGACTTCTCATGCAACATCAGTGTCTGACCTCACAAATTCGCTTCTGGAAGAATGGTCAAAAATTCCGATAAACACACTCCTAAACCTTGTGGAAAGCCTTCCCAGAAGAGTTGAAGCTGTTATAGGTGCAATGGGGGCGGGGCCAACATCATATTAAACCCTATGGATTAAGAATGGGATGTTACGAATTGGATCTTAATTCTTGAATAAGAATTGAAAGGTCATATGCATGTGAAGGCAGGAGAGCGAATACGTTTGCCAATTTAGTGTGTATTACAGCATACCTAATGTTCATCATAGTGTGTTTGTAATTTAATGTCCACACAGTCATAGTGAAATTATTAATCAATACAAAAACTGTTCAGTATAAAATCAATATAAAACTCTGAGCTGTTTATCACAGTACAGGTTATTGTTTCAAAAATTTCCTTCACAGGATCAATAAAGTATATCTATATATCTATTAAGTGCATTATTAACCAGAAATAAAACCATCATTTCGTTTGAAAAAAGAATGTTCTTTTGTGTTTTTAAATACTTTTTCTCTAAGAAATTCACACACACACACACACACACACACACACTATTAATGAATGAATAAGGTGACTTGAACTTTATTAATGATGTGAGTTTGGGGCGCCACCTGCTGGACACACACACACAATAATTAAATCTCATTTATTTCCCGGTGTGTGTGTGTGTGTGTGTGTGTGTGTGAGAGAGAGAGAGAGAAACACATCTGAAGTCAGTGAGATAAAACAGCTTTAACAGCTGACAGGTAAGCTGACAGCGCACGCGCAGTTTCGGTGGGCGTGGCCTCACACGCAAACTGTAAAAGTAAATAAACCGGAACAATAAAGTGTTTTATCGTGTGTGTTTGTTTGTGCTGGAGTGGGGGTGGGTGTAAGGGGGGGTTGCGCGCGTGCTCGGTAAAGGTGTGACGCGCGCGCGGTGACGTCATCAGTGTACCTGAGTTTCGGGCCGGAGAGAGCGAGAGAGAGAGCGCGCGTGACTGACCGGACTCCGTGTGTGTGTGTGCGTGCGCGCGCGCTCTTTCCGTGCTGTTAAAGTGTGTGTAGTTTTGTTGAAGGTGAACAGATACATTATTCACCCAGGATCCCAGAGTTTGGTGAACTTTGTAACTTCCTGGTTCCGGTGCCTCTCAGGTGAGTCTCGCGCGGCCTTTACACACACCGCTGTACACTGAGTCTAATCGCCGGGTGGGGTGAGTGTGTGAGTGTGTGTGTATGTAGTTTACTTGTTTAAGTTAGAGTCAGTCTGTGTTTTTGAAATCCGTAAAAGGTCCTGAAGTTCGGTGCTGTGAAAAAGTATCTGCCCCCTCCCTGTTTTGTTCCTTTGTGCACTTCTCTCCCGTACAGTCAGGTGGCGTCGGTCAGTGTGTGTGTGTGTGTGTGTGTGTGACTGAGAGTAGTGCGGGGAAACCCCACTCAGACTTGTGTACAGACTCCTCACACGCACGCGGGTCTGAGGCGGTGCTGAGCCCCGGGGCGCGCGCGGCGTCACGCTCTGTGTGGAACGCGTTCTTTTAGCTTCTGGAGGAGAAGCTGAGGCGGCGCGTGTCACGGCACGAACTTCATACCACAGGAGGGGGTGTGTGTGTGTGTGTGTGTGTGTGCGCGCGCGCGCTTCTGCCCCGGGTGTCTGTGTGGGTTTAGTGCAGCTCCGTCCCACATCGACCTCTGTGTAGAAATGTAACTGCAGGACACACACTGCTGTGATTCCTCCTCAGTCAGAGATGATGATGATGATGATGATGATGATGATGATGATCTCCAGAAGCCCAGAGTGTTTGATCCTCAGCCTTACACTCCTGATACCAGGTGACTGCTGAGACTCCTGTCCCCCTCACTCTCTCTCACTCTGTGTGTGTGTCAGTCAGGGAGATGTCTGTTCACCCTCGGCGTGTGCGGCTGAAGCCATGGCTCGTGGCTCAGGTGGATAACGGGACGTTTCCGGGTCTCGTGTGGCTCGACCGTGAAGCAAAGCGCTTCCAGATTCCATGGAAACACGCAACACGACACACGGCTCAGCAGGAGGAGGAGAACACCATTTTCAAGGTCTATTATTATTATTTTTATTAATTAGTTTATTTCTACATAAAATCAATGATTAATCAGAAAAAAAAACATCTTGCTGCATGCTAACTATACTGGTGTGTGTGTGTGTGTGTGTGTGTGTGTGTGTGTGTGTGTGTGTGTGTGTGTTGTAGAGACAGGGAAGTTTCAGGAAGGTGTAGATGAACCCGACCCGGCCAAGTGGAAAGCTCAGTTACGCTGCGCGCTCAACAAGAGCCGAGAGTTTAACCTCATCTACGACGGAACCAAAGAAGTTCCCATGAACCCCCTGAAGATCTATGACGTGTGTGACATCCCCGCCCCCCTCAGTAACCCGGGTACATATACACACACGCGTACACATGCCAGCAGCCACGTGCTCAGGATCACACACACACACACACATTCGATCCACAGCTGTCTGTCACGTAGAGTTTAATTCATGTTTATGTTCAGGTGTGAAGGGTGGAGTTTGTCAAGATTAAACACATTCTAAAGAATTCTAAACGTTTTAAAATAAAAAAATTCTAAAGATTTATTTATTGGCTGGTCAGACAGGCGCCTTGAAATCCTTCACTCTCTCAAAGTCATCTGTGAGACTCAGTGGGCGGAGTCTAATTCTGACTATGCTTTGGACCGCTCACTGTTTAGTCTGTGTGTTTATAACAGGTGTCCAAAACTACAGGTTATAGTCGTAATAAAAGTTAATAAAACGTCAGAAGAGGAGTTTGATTGTTTCCTCGTAGGGCGTGTTCACTGCGTTAGAGGCGGAGCTGTAGATGACCCACGTTTGATCTCTCAGCTGTTTTAGTTGATTTATCAGTTGTTTAAAGACTCGTTTATTTTCATGTTCAGGTTCCACAGGATCTGCTCGAACATTTGACTCTGATGGTGAAGATGATGATGTTCCTGATACACCAGAACCTCCACCACCTCCATATCACCCACCCGGTAACACACACACACACACACACACACACACACACACACACACACACACAGGTCTACTGGAGACCGTCAGAGAGTTTTATCTTCTCTTCCTACAGTGTAATGAAAATAAGGGACGGTGGATGAGTGTCGAGTTCAGGCCTGACATACAGAACACACAGAGAACCTTCACCTGTCTCTCTCTCTCTCTCTCTCTCTCTCTCTCTCAGTGGGGGGGTCTCCTCTGGCCCCACCTGTGTGGACCTCCCCAGGCTCCACCTCCCCCATGCAGCCCTCCCCCCTGCAGCCCTCCCCACTGCAACCCTCCCCTCAGGTGTGGCCTAAAAAAGAGCCTCAGGATGTGGAGATGAGCGCACCAGCAGCCATGGAGATCCAACCTGCATCCACCTTGGACACACAACCCTTAACTGACATGCTGTTCACCACACCGGAGACCTGGATCAGCTCTCTGCCCAGTGAGTGCACACACACTGACACACACACACAGCACTGCATTCCCAGTCTCTCATCAGTGGCCTCATGTTTCACCATCATGTGTACTACCTGTGTGTGTGTGTGTTTGCAGTGACCGATCTGGAGGTACAGTTTTATTACCGTGGTAAGGAGGTGTGTCCCGCGTTGACGGTCAGTAACCCRCAGGGCTGCAGGCTGTTTTACGGGGACCTTGGGCCGATGGTGAATCAGGAGGAACTCTTTGGCCCTGTGAGTCTGGAGCAGCTGCGTTTCCCGCCCACTGAGCACATCACTAACGATAAGCAGCGTCTCTTCACCAACCGCCTGCTCGACGTCATGGACCGCGGCCTCATCCTGGAGATCAGCGCACATGACATATACGCCGTGCGTCTCTGCCAGTGTAAAGTCTACTGGTCAGGCCCGTGCGGTCCAAACGCCAACGCGCCCAACCTGATCGAGCGCCAGCGCCGGGTCAAACTCTTCTGCCTCGAGACCTTTCTTAGCAGTGAGTGTCATGCTAACAGCTGTGTTGCTAGCTGGCTAAGGAGAAGAAACTTCTCAAAATATCTCCTAGTAACTGATATATAACACACTAACCTTTACGTATCACTGTGTGTGTGTGTGTGTGTGTGTGTGTGTGTGTGAAGGTGTGATAGCTCACCAGCGTGGTCAGTCTCAGTCTCTGCCCCAGTTTGATATTCACCTGTGTTTTGGCGAGGAGTGGCCTGATGGACGTCCCAGAGAGAGAAAACTCATCATGGTGCAGGTGACTCTCTCTCTCTCTCACTCACTCACACACACACACACACACACACTGTTTATAGGGTTCATAGTGCAATGTTTTTACCTTTTTTCAAACAGAGTGGTGTGTGTGTGTGTGTGTGCGTGCAGGTGGTCCCTGTGGTGGCGAGAATCCTCACTGAGATGTTCAGCTCAGACGGAACTCGCTCCTTCGACAGCTCCAGCGTGCGTCTGCAGATTTCTGTCCCAGACATAAAGGACAACATCGTCACTCAGCTCAAACAGCTGTACCGCCTGCTGCAGAACCACCAGGGCAACGAGGCCTGGCCCCTCCCATCGGCTGGACCCGCCCACCTGCCCCACCCCCTGCATGCTCAGTGACCCCCAAACACATACACACACACACACACTTTTGTTGTAGATTTATATCTTTTATTTAGTTTTTTGAAGTATTACTGCTCTTAATGTTTTGTAGAATTGAGTGTGTTTGTGTTTATAGAGTTTATACAGCTGGCATGTTTGTTTATTACACAGAAATTTTATGCAAATTAGATATTTTGACACTAAAGGTATGCATTTTTTTTTTTTTTTGCTGTTGACTGGCGTGTCTGTGGGTGGGCGTGTCTGAAATCTCAGTGTGTTCGCTTATTGTTATTGCTTATTGCAATTTAAAACCTTTAAAAGATTTTCTTCTAGTGTCTCATTCTTTTTCATCTGATTGGTTAAACACGAACGCACTTCCCTTTCACTTTTGTGCACTGTGTAAAGTGTGTAACGTGGTCATAGACCTTAAGGTCGCTGTAGTCTGGGGACTGTCCTGATTTCTGCTGTTGTTCCCTTCCCCCACCCCCTACTTCATGCTCAGTTCATTATACAAGTACATCATGTACRCTTTGTCAGATAACAATAAATTATTTATCTAAACAATCTGTTTAGTTTTCTTTAATTTATTGTGTGTGTGTGTGTGTGTGTGTGGGGTCTACATATAAAATCAGGTAGCCACGATCTTCAGGCTAAGGTAAAACTTGGTCAGTGAATGAGAAACATCTTTCCACTGGATAAATAAAGGCAGGTCAGCACGACTCCAGTACACAGTACAGCAGTACCTCGGCTTAAGAATTTAAGAATTTTCACCTTAAGAATTAAAATTTTGTATATTAAACAGTTTTTGGCATATGAATGACCAAGCCAAATGCTGGTCACATGTGCGTCCGCCGTTTGAAACTTCAGCACATCAGTGTAAAGCCAAGTGAAGTGTGTTCACATATTTTCAGTTTTAATTTTCGCATTATGTGTATGGTTTAGTGAAGACGCAGAACCACGGGTCCCAGGAATGTTATCAAGGACCCAGCAAGAAGAAAAGGGAGCCGCTTTCAGTTTGGGTTTTAAAGCAGCCGGTGCCGAGAGGAATCATAAATTAATGTTAAGGGATGTTTAATGTCCATTTATTTCATATTTGACTTCATGTACACGTGTGTTCTAAATGTTTTGATTGTATTTATATGCAGAAATATGATAATAGTGTTGAAAATTGGTAATAGTGGTGATATTTTTGGGTGACTGGAACAGATTGTCTGCATTTACATCATTTCCTATGGGAACATGTTTTGTAATACAAAATGTCACCTTAAGAACTCTCCTCTGGAACGGATTAAACTTTTATGCTGACTCCTTAAGTCCTCACATCAGCTGAAGTTAATGCTAATAATAAGAGCTCCCGATACTCATCCCTTACTGAAGGGACTCCGTCTCTCAGTTTTATTTCTCAGTTTGGGGATCACCATGAAGATCTTCATGAAGACAAAAGTGCAGCAGCGTCCCATCCGTCCTGTTCCTCTGGGCCTAGCGGGTCAGGGTTAGTGTCACAGTGTTTTACTAAACTCCAACATGCGCCATTGTTAGAGTGTGTGTCAGTGTTGTGGTGCGTGTTCTAGTCCAGGTTTAAGAATTAAAAAGTATTGCATCACCACAACAAGCATTCTATGTTGTGGTTTTTATTTTCAATATAGAAGCAAAAAATAAAAAACTTGCTCTCAGTATGTCTTCAAAACAAACATTTAAAAAGCATATAATGGCTTGTTCTCTGATTTTGCATATTGTGCTCAAATCAAAAATGTAAAAAAACAAAGAACGAGCACTTCAATGTGCATTTTCATTTTGTTCACTGGACCTACGTGGCATGACAGAAGTTTTTTCTCCTTTCTTCACGTGTTGTGCTGAATAGTAGTTTATTTACTTTTTTTTTTTATCTTTAGAGCATGGTGATTTCCGTGCTGTTTAAGGAAGCAAGGATTGAACTCTCTCAAGAGGAACAATTAAATTAAAAGCAGCATTTATCAGCTTCACCGGGCTTTTAGGGGCGGAGCTTTTTACATATTTAGTTTAACAGTGCAGAAAGCAGAAAATGAGCTAACTAAACTTTCCACAAAGCTGTCAGGAGTTGGTAAGGTTGGCCAGGTAGAGGACCAAAAAGCATTTTCACAACTCTCTCCTCAGAAATGAAGAAATGTCGATGAAGAAATGCAATTCAATAGTTACAACGACCCACATAATGTAATGTAATGTATCTGCTCGCATCTCCATGTTACGAGCCCAGTAGTGTAATTTTAAAAACACAAAATGAAGATCAGAGTCAGTAAAACCGTTCACACTTCTGCCAAGGGTCAAGAGACTGAAAAATCCACAGGAAGCAAGGCAGATATATTCCAAATCACAGGAAATAAATCCAGGGTCACAGTGAGAGAGCAGGGTCGAGAATGCAAGATAACTATCTGGCAGTGAGGAGTAGCTGATGGAGTTCTTATATAGTTAGATGCTGAATTAACAAGGTGAGAGCATGTGGCAGGAGTACTAGACTAACCAGTGACAGTCCTCTCCCCGCTACAGATGCCACCTGGTGTCCTCGGAGAGGCCATGGGAGATGGAAGAACAAGGTTGTTGCTTATTGTCCTTACGCGGCCTCTGAGATAGCACTGCTCCCACCCATCTCAGAGGCATCTGCCTCCACCACGAATTGCAAAGAAGGATCCAGGATAGCGAGAATGGGGCCAAGGTGAACCTGTTCTTAAGACTGAAGTATACCTTCTCAGGTTGTCTGTTTCAGCAGAAAAGGGAGTTTGGATGAAGTTAGTACAGTGAGAGGAGGTGACACAGAACTCAAAAAGCATTGAAGATCATGTCTGGAGGTCAGGTTTAGCCAATTGGTGATGAACTTTACCTAAGATGGTTCCATCTGGATAAATAAGCCATTTACCTGATTTCATCCCTTCTCTGTTGCACTCTGCTCATCTGCCATCTTGCCGTCTCCAAGTCAAACACAATATGAATGAATGAGAATCGTATTCATAATGGAGAAACCCCAAGCGTAAAATCACGCTTCACATTATTATTATTTTACTTATTTATTTTGTTTTTAGGAATCGTATTCCCCCATACGAACACTCACTACATATTTTATGTATGATTTGACTTATACGAGTTTACAAACACGTATAAATCTACACACATTTTTGTGTAGATTTGATTCATTTTTGCACAACCAATTAGGCCAATATGTACGAATGTTTATTAGTATACGCATGTCTTTTTCAACAGCTACCTCACCCCATACATCACTCTATCAGACACTCTCCTCACTTCCTATAAGTATAAGACCTGCATCATTTCTCAATTATCTACACCACAGTAAAGCAGTTTAAACCTCTAATGTTCTTAGTCCTGCTTCCCTCCCACTCGCGCACACAGTACATCTAACCCTCTGCCAGTCACAGTGCCAACAATCAGAGCTCCTATTCTAACCCTTCTTTAATCAGTTTCCGTTAGAGTTCGTCCAATTTTTTGGAATAGGCCATGTAGTGATGTGTCATTCATGAACGATTCATTTTTTTGAACGAGTCTTTAACGTGACTCAGAAGAACGAGTAGTCTCGGAGAGTGATTCGTTCATTTTCTACTGGGAGCGCATGCGCAAAGCATCGCAAAACCTCCGCAGGTTGTGTACAGGAAACAGAAATGAGTCGTTAGCTTTGAGTCTTCAGGTCCGAGTCGTTCGTTCTTTTGTGACGTGACTCCCATAGACGCTATGCAGAGTAATAGATTCAAAAGAACGAACGATTCGGACCAGAAGATATGATGGTGAGCTGCTCATTCTGTTTATAATATGTCCTTAGCTGCACTGTAATATTTTCATTACTGGAACTATAGACAACATGTGTGTATGTAGACGTGTTGGGGGTCTGTTTATTGAGAATGTAACATTTTATTTTATTTCTGATCCAAAGAACAAAATGAACTAAATGATTCAAAAAAAGATTTGTTCATTTTGATGAACGAGGTTCAAAGAACCGAGTCACTAAGATGATTCGAACTTCCCGTCAGTAATGCTGTGTAGGTTTTGTTTGTGTTTAAGTTGAGTGACACATGTAGCCACGCCCACTTCAAAGTGAAAAAAAAAGCGCTGAATTGATTGGTAAGTGAAAGCCCTTTCTATTTTATATAGTTTATTATTATTATTATTATTATTATTATTATTCCCTTTAAAATGTAAAATCTTGCAGATGCAGAGAGGAAATGAAACGCTTGTGTAAGGCAGCGCGCGGGTCGAGCGCCTCCTGCTGGGGAAAGTCTGCTTCACTCCCACGGGAGCAGGGCGAGGTGCGGGATCACGCGCTGTTCTCGCGATATTTCGGTGGAGGAGATGGAGGGCTGCGGTACCGGAGTTCCGAGCGGCAACAACAAACCCAATAAAGCCGTGACACCGGGGAAAGGCCGCGCCGAGTTCACCCGCAGTCAGAGGAAAGATTCCGAAGTGAGAGCATTTACAGTTACCGTGGGGATCACGTGATCAGAGCCGGGCGTTAGGGAGAGATTATGGGTTAGCATTGCGGCTAACGCTAACGGCCTGCGGGCTAAAGCTAAATAACATCCTTTATGCTGATTCATTCGTTCTATAATAATAATAATAATAATAATGATGGTGATGATGTTAAAGGCGGTTAAATGTCCTGTGAGTGAGAGAACTGAATGTTTCTATCCAGAGAGACTTTAAAGCTACACTGAGGTGAAGCTCCGAGTGTTTCCTCCCTGAGGAGAATAAAGCTGTAGAATTCTCCAGAACATCATCAGTAAAGTGTTGTATAGAAACTCTGAGGGGACACACTGGGTCACACTGCAGAGGAAGTGCTTTAAAGAACTACTTCCGGTCCGTGTGTCAATCATAAGTCACCTGCGTTTGGTTTGTGTGAGATTAAACAGGAATGACTTTTATTTAGACTGTACTGATATAACAGAGGACATATTACAGTAAACACGTCCACTGGATTTTACAAATATATATATATATATAAAATTTTATTGTCTTTTGTATTAGTTCAAGTTATTGCAGTAAATAAAAAAGAAAAATGTGCCTAATTGCTAAAACACTGTAACACACACACACACACAGACACACAGCGTTAAGGCGTGAAGTCAGGAAGAGAAGATGTTTTGTGAAGTTTATCGTTTATCTGTTCCCTCTGCTGTGAACATTTTTACACAACTTGAATAATGTGTGTGTGTGTATGTGTGTGTGTGTGTGTGTGTTGTCCAGGGGATGTGTGAGGCTCCTGATTTGGAGTTTGAGTACTGTGACTCTGATAAGTGGACGTGTGAAGTCTCAGGTAAACACCAGAGCTCTGCTGCATACAGAAACACAATCTGAGCTCCAGCATTCTACATTCTGTGTGTTTGTGTGTGTGTGTGTGTGTGTGTGTGTGTGTTAGAACTGTACAGTTACACTGAGGGCCCAGAGTTTCAGCTCAACAGGAAATGCTTTGAAGAGGATTTAAACACACACAGTAAGTCTCGCTTCATCTCCATGGCAACAGGAATGAGCAGCAGTGTGAGCTCATGAATGAACGTTTAACGTGTGTGTGTGTGTGTGTGTGTGTGTGTGTGTGTGTGTGTTCGCTTTCTGCAGTGTGTGAAAAGCGCTGGGTGGACCTCAGTGTGTCGGAGCACCGCGCTCATGCCCTGCGCTTGCTGGATGGATTGGACGTGACCTGCAGGGTTAAAAGGTTAAAAGTCGCCAGGGCCGTGCTGTACATGGTACAAGGTCAGACACACACACACACACACACACTCATAGTGGGCATAGAAAAGAATCAACATGTCAGAAATAAACCAGTGGAAAATTATCTTTATACTGACTCCTAAACTCTTATCAAGTAAAGAGAATCAGTTAATCAACAAAGTGTGATTATTTTAAAGAGAGGTGATTATTTTCAGTTTTACACTCTGACTGGGTCATTGCGTCTGTGTGCGTGCGTGCGTGCGTGCGTGCGTGCGTGCGTGTGTGTGAGACAGGGACGTTTGCGGACTGTACCTCGGAGGCGGAGCTTCAGTACTGGGTGAGGTACAATGTGTTCCTGCTGCTGGAGGCCGGAACTTTCTCCGCTCTGGTGGAGCTGCTGAGCATGGAGATCGAGTAATCACACACAGAATCACTAATAAACAACAACAACAATAATAATAGTTTACAAAAATGCTTGGGTAAATAGCTAGGTTTTTAAACCTAGACTTAAACACTAAGACTGTGTCTTTGTCCCAAACACTAATAGGAAGGCTGTGTGTGTGTGTGTACACCTAGTTTCACCTAGGCTTTAATATATTCACTGTATCAAATGTATATTTTTCTCTACACTTGCACCCAGGTTTTTCTTCTTATTCTCTTATATATTTTTTCTATATTTTTATTTTCTTATATTTTTCTTATGTGTATTTTTTACTGTACATATATTTTATTATTATTATTTTATGCTTAGTTAAATCTACTTCTACATTCTTTGTTATATTATTTTGTGTAAATAGTCTTAAATAGTTTTTTATTCTAAGGTCACGGGCAGTCGCCTAAGCATTTCACTACATATCGTACTGTGTATGAATGTGTGTGTGACAAATAAAATTTGAATTTGATTTGATTTGAATTTGTGTGTGTGTGTGTGTGTGTGTGTGTGTGGGGGGGTGGCTACTAATAGTGCCAGTATCCAGAAGTCTAAAACTGTGTGTTTTGTGTGTTTCAGTAATAATGCAGCTTGCAGCAGTGCAGTGAGGAAACCTGCCATCTCCCTGGCAGACAGCACAGACCTCAGGTACACACACACACACACACACACACACACACACACACACACACACTTCATCTTCCTGTCAGTGGGCGGAGCTTTGTTTAAAATGGTTGGTTTAAAAAACCTACTGATTAGGTTTTATTGTGCATCATCGTAGTATTTTTTTTTTTACTTGTATATCTTTTCTATTTTCATTTGTTTTAAATATCTGTTTTATTGTTTTGTGTTTTATATTCATAATTCTTTTCATAATTTTTTAGAAAGTTCTTTATAAAAAAAAAAAAGCTTTATAAATAACATTATCACTTATTACTGTTCTGCTGTGTGTGTGTGTGTGTGTGTGTGTTCATAGGGTGCTCTTAAACATCATGTATCTGATTGTGGAGACGGTTCGGCATGAAGACCCTGCAGATCCTCCGGAGTGGAGAGTGTTAAGGGAAACCTTTAAAACTGAGCTAGGTGTGTGTGTGTGTGTGTGTGTGTGTGTGTCTCAAGTCAAGTCGGCTTTATTGTCATTCCAACCATATACAGTCAGTACACAGTGAAAGGAAACGTTCCTCCAGGACCAGGGTGCTACATACACACAACAACATAAATTAACAACACACTTTACCAGAACCAGCTAACTAACTAAGAGATCGAATTAGCCGACGAGCTCAGATATGACAGATTGACATTTTTTATTTTTCAAGTTAACTTAAAACTATCTATTTCTACACAAGAAAAGAGACAACAATAGACACCAGACCACAAAATGCATGTGTGTGTATGCATGTGTGTATCCATTGAGATGCAGAATTGTGATTTGTGTGTGTGTGTGTGTGTGGCTAGGCTCGCCACAGTATAACAGTGAGCCAGTTTCTGTGATGCTCTTCGCCATGGTAACCAAGTTCTGCAGTGGCCACGCCCCCCACTTCCCCATGAAGAAAGTGCTGCTGCTGCTCTGGAAAAGCATCCTGGTAACCTGTCTGTCTCGTGTGTGTGTGTGCGTGTGTGTGTGTGCGCGCAGATGAGCTGGGACGTTATGAGCTGTCCTAGATAAAGTGTTGTGTATATTAATGTTTATTGTGAAGTAGTGCTGCCCTGGTGTAACCCGAGGAAGCCCGTTGCTCCTGACTGCTGCTGCTGCCCACTGTGA
>QMIH01002755.1:0-11291 GCA_003987875.1 Clarias batrachus | reverse complement strand
CGTGGGGTGTGTGAGGCGTGGGGTGTGTGAGACGTGGGCAGGGAGTGTGTTTACTGGTTTACTGTTTCTCTCACCTCTCTGTAGGGGCTGCTGCTGTGTCATAGGGAGCAACGTCCCCCAAAATGTTACCTGGAGATACACACTGCACATCAGAACACACACACTCGCGCATACACACACACTTGCACACATTGACAGCGCAGAATAAAACAAACAGTGTCTGAGGCACAAGGTCATGATGTTGCGGCGCATCTGTGTGTGTGTGTGTGTGTGTGTGTGTGTGTGTGTGTGTGTGTAGACCTGGATGTTAATAAATGTGTGTGTGTGTCTGTAGTTCACGTTGGGAGGCTTTGAGCAACTGCAGAGTCTTAAGGTGTGTAAGAGGGCGGAGCTTGGTTTGCCCTGCCTCCCTGAAGACAGCATCAGAGTGATGAAGAGCATGAGGGCCTCGTCCCCGCCCACTTCAGCCTGTGACATCATCGACCAACAACAGAGACGCACACGCAGAGAACACAAGGTGTTTTTCTCTCTCTCTCACACACACACACACACATACACACACACTTTCTCACTGCTCCCCCCCCCCCTTCTCCAGGCTCTGATAAAGCAGGAGAATCTGGAGGCGTTTAATGAGAAGGATCCCTTTAAGGCAGAGGACGTGCGGGGGGAGGAGGAGGAGGAGAGCGATGATAATGAGAATACTCTGGAGGCGGAGACTTTTCCTCTGGAGCGTGATGAGGTCATGGTCCCGCCCATTCCTCACCCCTCCTCTGATAGGGTGTCGTTCCCTAAAGGGCTGCCGTGGGCTCCCAAAGTTCGGTAGGCGCACACACACACACACACACGCACACAATCTGTGCATTATCCAGGTGTGACAGATTTTCTGTGTGTGTGTGTGTGTGTGTGTGTGTGTGTGTAATAGGGAAAAAGACATTGAGACCTTTTTGGAATGCAGCAGGAGTAAATTTATCGGCTACACTCTGGGGAAGTAAGTCACTCCGTAATGTTACATCATTATACTACTGTGTGTGTGTTCACTTTATAAAGTGTGCGTGTGTGTGTGTGTGTTACAGTGACACAGACACGGTGGTGGGTTTACCTCGGCCGATCCATGAAAGCATCAAAACTCTAAAACAGGTAACACATTGTGTTGTAACTTTCTGTGTGTGTGTGTGTGTGGATGAGTTTTGTGTGTGTGTGGAGATGATTTTTGTGTGTGTGTTTGTGTGGATGAGTTGTGGGTCGTGGGTGGGTCGTGTGTGTGTGTGTGGGTGATTTTTGTGTGTGTGTGTGTGTGTGTGGATGAGTTGTGGGTGTGTGTGTTTGTGTTGCTGTACAGAGTGATTATTTGATACGTGTGTGTTTGCAGCATAAGTATGTTTCCATAGCTGAGGTTCAGATTGCAAGGGAGGAGGAATATCAGAAAACACCACTGTCTGGGGTGAGTCTCTCTCTCACACACACACACACACACACACACACACACACACACACACACACACACACACAATCTTATCATTTTGATTCACACATTGCATAAAAACTTGCTTCTTTTTATTGTGTAAAGCTGCTTTGCGACAATGTCAATTGCTAAAAGCGCTATATAAATAAAATTGACTTGACTTGACACAAACCGTTTTATCCGTATCTGTAATCACAGAGCTTAGAAATGTGTTAAGTGTGTGTGTGTGTGTGTGTGTGTGTGTGTAGGGTGAGGAACAGATGGAGCTGTGTGCCACTGAGCTGCTGTATCAGGGGATTTTACCCAGCCTGCCTCAGTACATGGTGAGGGTCCAATCAGAATCACTGTTATAAAAAAAACACCAGTCACACACCTCACTCACGACCATATCCTGTGTGTGTGTGTGTGTGTGTGTGTGTGTGTGTGTGCCTCAGATCGCTCTTTTAAAGATCCTGCTCGCTGCTGCTCCGACATCAAAAGCGAAGACGGACTCCATCAACATCCTCGCTGATGTTCTTCCAGAGGAGATGCCGTAAGAGTCTCACACACTGCAGTGTGTGTGTGTGTGTGTGCGTGTGTGTGCGTGCGCCCTCATGTTGTGTGTCTCTCTGCAGGACGACGGTGTTACAGAGTATGAAGCTGGGTGTGGATGTGAACCGTCATAAAGAGATCATCGTTAAAGCCATTTCTGCTATTTTACTGATTCTGCTGAAACACTTCAAACTCAACCACGTCTACCAGGTACGCCACTGTGTAAAAGTTTGTGCCCCCTCTTGTAATTCTGCGTGATTTGTGTAAACACTTAAAAATCATCTGATCTGTATTCAGCAAACACAACCTCAGACCAATGACGTATAACATTTTTCACAGTGCCATTATTTAACAAAATAAATGTGCAATACTAAGTACCCCCCTGATTCAGTAGTTTGCAGATCCATCTTTAGCAGAAATAACCTGAAGTCCTGGTTTCCTGTATGACTATCAGTCTCTCACATGGTTTTGGTCCGTTCTCCTGTACAACCTTCTGGCAACTCTTCCAAACTCTACTCGTTCAGTCTTCTTCTAATTGTGCTGTCATGGACTTTAACATGTAACACACTCACTGAGACCTGTAGAGTCTGAGATGCAGCTTTCAGGTTTTTTTTTTTTTCTTTTTTCTTTAAACATTACATGGTCTGACCTTGGGGTGAATGTGCTGGACGTCCACTCCTGGGAAGATTAGAAGATCAGCGACCATCGTGAAGGCTTTTCATTTGTGAATAATTTTTCTCACTATAGAAAGTTGAACTCCAAAATGTTTGGAAATGTTTTTATAATTGATGTGCAGCAACATTTCCAATGTGTTTCTCTGTTGGTRTTGTGTTAACACACACCTGAAAGCTGCCGAAACATCTGCTTTTATAGAGATCAGGTAATCATGGACATGAAGCGATGCACCTCATGCATAGTGTCCACTGTACAAGTACACTGTACACTCTGGAGGCGGCGTTATGGTCTGGAGTTTCCTCAGTCGCTCAGGTCTAAACTTTATGTGGCAATAAAACTAAGTCAGCTGACAAAAGCAGGCRTACAAATCATGAGTCTTCACAACAGTGCTGTGTGTGTGTGTGTGTGTGTGTGTGTGTGTGTGTTCCAGTTCGAGTACATGGCGCAGCACCTGGTCTTTGCTAACTGCATCCCGCTGATCTTAAAGTTTTTTAACCAGAATATCATGTCATACATCACTGCAAAAAATGGGTAACTCTCTCTCTCTCTCTCTCTCACACACACACACACACACACACACACACACACTGATTACTCTTTTGTCAGCTAGTGTCCTGAATAAACTTACAATAAACTGTGTGCGTGTTTCAGCATTACAGTGTTGGACTTCCCCTACTGTGTCCTGCATGAACTGCCTGAGCTCACGGCTGAAAGCTTGGTAAGGGGTGCGCACACACACACACACACACACACACACACACACACACACACACACACACACACACACACACACACAGGGACATGCATGAACGCATACACACTCATACACGTGCAGGACGTATGATCTACATGTATGAATTATTTGTACATGTATATGTGTGTGTGTGTGTGTGTGTGTTTACAGGAAGCTGGAGATAATAACCAGTTCTGTTGGAGGAATTTGTTCTCTTGCATCAACCTGCTGAGAATCCTCAACAAACTTACCAAATGGAAGCACTCCAGGACTATGGTACACACACACGCTCTCACTGTCACACACACAATCAAAACAGTGCGTGTGTGAGAGCGTGAGTGTGAGCGGGTGTGTGTCTCAGGGTCGAGAGGAGGATCAGAGACACCCAGTCTTTACTGGATTATTATATGAAGGGTTGACCAATGTTCTGTGTGTGTGTGTGTGTGTGTGTGTGTGTGTGTGTGTGCGCGCACAGATGTTAGTGGTGTTCAAGTCCGCTCCGATCCTGAAGAGGGCGCTGAAGGTGAAGCAGGCCATGCTGCAGTTTTACGTGTTGAAGCTGCTGAAGGTCCAGACTAAGTATCTCGGCCGTCAGTGGAGGAAGAGCAACATGAAGACCATGTCCGCTATCTACCAGAAGGTCCGACACCGCCTCAACGACGACTGGGCGTACGGCAACGGTGAGTCACACACACACACACACACACACATACACACTTATCCTTAGTGACACTGATTTATAGTTAAACGACTCCATAAGTATTGGCATCTATTATTAAAAGTAGGAGAAATAACTTTATAATACGTCAGKGATTTATTTGAGGTGACTTACATGTGTACATCAATAATTTGTTTAATATTTCATAAATAAAGTTGATGTGAAGGGATTGGGTGAGTAAAACAGTATTAATGATGGGAGTGTGTGTGTACAGGTAAACGTGTATCAGTAGGAAGAGTCCACAACACTTACAGTTAGACTGAACATGAAAAGCGCGAGTCTGAGTGCATGTGTTTGATGTGTGTTTAGCAGATCTGGACGCACGGCCGTGGGACTTCCAGGCGGAGGAGTGCTCCCTGCGTGCTAGTATTGAACGGTTTAATGCGCGGCGGTACGACGCGGCTCAGCGGAACCCRGACATGATGCCGGTGGACAACTGTCTCCAGAGTGTCCTGGGTCAGAATGTGCCTCTGCCTGACGACTTTCACACCAACTACGACCTGTGGCTCGAACGTGAGGTGTTCGCTAAGCCCATCTGTTGGGATGAGCTTCTCCACTGAGGTTGGGGTCATCACCACAGTGGGCGGAGCTTCTGCTGTGATTGGCAGGTGGTGGTTCTGCATCGCTCACATTCTTCACTACACATTCAGGACTTGGTCACTACTCCTGACTGTTTGCTCTGTGGGACCTGTGTGTCTGTGTGTGTGTGTGTCTGTGTGTGTGTGTGTGTTACACTCTCTCAGCCCTGAAGTCCAGTGCTCAGTGCAGTGAAACCCTGTTGGTGTTTGTTGGTCACATGATGGAGTCATGTGATGAAGAGTCCCATAAAAAACCTATCAAGTGCTCATGTTCCGAAGTGTGTGTGTGTGCGCAGCTTTTGTCAGGACCTTTTATTGCTTTTTCAGCTGCTGTTTCATAATTTAGAAAATAAATTGATATTAAAGCAGAAGGTTTCTTTATTTTGTGCTAAGTGTGTGTGATGTACAGAGATCCGGTTCGGTCCAGTTACATAACGTTTGTGATCCAAACTATAAGATGAAACATTCAGAATCCTTTTGAGTACTGTGTGGTGTGTGTATAGGGTGTGTGTATGTATGGTGTATGGTGTGTGTATGGTGTATGTATGGTGTGTGTGTGGGGAAGACATGTATAATCTCCTGGGTCCGTATTCACAAAGCTTCTTAGAATTCTCTCAGAGAGCTCCTACTGTATGGTAGCGTAAAAAGTCCTAGCTGGGAGTCCTAGACTAAAAGTGATTTAGAAAACTTCTCAGAGCAACTCTGAGGAAGGAAAGTACAAACACCTTTGTCTTGGTGAGGAGGTGTGGTTGATACCATTGCTAGGGATGATGCAGGAATTCAAGGACCGTGATTGGCTAACAAAAAATCTGTAAAAGTCTTAAAATGCGCTCTTTGTGAAAATAGAATATATGATAATAGAACAGACAGTGAAATCATAATGTTTGTATATAATGAAATTGTATCATCATGACTACAGGCTACTTTATGCAAAGTTTGTGTTACAGGCGAAATATCTTAAAGTTAATTAAAACAGTCAAATGTTGAAAATGCGTCGACTTTTGAAACAACCAATTTCCATACAGTCGTTACTATATTAAAGTTCTCACATTTATTTACCGTACTTGATTTTTATTACTTATAATCCATTTAAGATTGATGGGAGCAAAATGGCTCAGTTTTTACCAAGTTACATGATTGCAGGACAGTTTATTTAAGTTGCACTTTTGGATGGTCTGTAATCAACAATCCAAGAGAGACGGAAGGAAGTAAATCAACAAGAAAACCAAATTGGACAGAAGAGCAGTGTTTACTTTTACGTTCAGTGTTTGGAGAATATTTCTTCTTTCCACCATTTTGTCCTCTGCTATAGAAACTCTTAATCCTCTGAAGAAGTCCTCCTCTCTACTCTTAACAATTTTTACCTTAGGAGCTGTTTTTAGGGTTGAGATGTCTCGTGAATAATTTTTATCTTGACTGAGATTTAGTCCTAAATTTAAGGGGAAAGTTTAAGAAAATGTAAATTTAAAGAATTTTCTTAGAATTTCATCACTAGGAGCAACTTTTAGGCTTAAGAAGCTTTGTGAATACGAGCCCTGGTTAGAGATGTAAGTAACAGTGTTGGACAGTGTTAATACAGTGTATTAATCATAGGTTTAAATAAATAAAAAACTGTCAAATGAAATAAAACAATTAATTTGGACCTTATGAATTATAATCTGAAAAAAAAAAACAATTACTGTTTGTAGGACTGAGTCCTTTGGTAAATGTGCTAAAAGTGAATTAGGAAAAACTTTTCTTTGCTTTTCACACTTGAACAAAGCCCTTTATTCTACTATTTATACTTGTCTGTCATTTTTCTACCTTTGGTTTACTTTTGTCTGATGTTTTTCCACCTTTGGACAGATTTGTCCACTGTTTACCGTTTTTCCTCCCTTGGATTTTTTGTTTTTGTTTTTATCCTCCATTTTCCTGCTTTTTTTCTACTCGCCCTCCCCTCCAGTTTCAGTCCTCTGTCCAGCCTTGCCCTGTGTCTCCTTAAAAAAATCTGTAAACAAAGAATGCGTTCAGAAATATAAATAATGATTGTTTCTTTTTGTCAATTTGCAAAATGGAAAGTGAACGAACAAAAGAAAAATCTAAATCAAATCAATATTAGGTGGTACTACCTTTTGCCTTCAAACCGGCATCGATTCTTATAAATTTAAATGTAAATTTGCACAAAGTCAAGGATTTTGTAGGATTATAGTCAGGTGTATGATCAACCAATTATACCAAACAGGTGCTAATGATCGTCAGTGTCACATGTAGGTTGAAACTCCATCATGAACTGAAATAGAAACAGCTGTGTTGGAGTTGAAGATTTGGTCAGGACTAATGGTGTTCTCAATGCTGAGAAATACAGGCAAATGCTTATCCATCATGCAATACCATCAGGGAGGAAAATTTATTCTGAGCAGGATAACGACCCCAAACATACAGCCAAAATCATTAAGAACTATATTTCAGCGTAAAGAAGAACAAGAAGTACTGGACGTGATGGCATGGCCCCCACAGAGCCCTGATCTCAACATCATCGAGTGTGTCTGGGATTATATGAAGAGACAGAGGGATGTGAGAACACACCTACATCCACAAAGGATCAGGAGTTAGTTCTCCAAGATGCTTCAAAAACCGTGTGTAAGTGTACCAAGAAGAATGTTACATTTTCTGTGCCTTTCTACAGCATTATCTGGTCTTTTGCCATCTTCCTTACTTTGTTGGACCTTGGGGAGCGGCTCAGGCGAAAGACAAAGCTTTAACTTGAAATTGGAAACATCATTACTAAAAAATTTGATGTAACTGATTACCTCAAATATGTTTTGCACATATTTCACAACACATCCAGTACTGTTAACTTAAATATGTGAATCATGAAGAGCTTAAATGAAAGCGTAGAATGCCACCTTTACATCTAGATATGAGACAAGGGATTCAGACATTGTGTTCATCCGAAATATGCCTGAACGTTCAGTGCACGTTTGAGCTCTGACACACGTTGCATCGGCCTGGAATCAGATGAAAAACGCATGTATTCATAAGTGTCCCAATCAAATTTTCTAAAAGGAATTCAGGAAAGTCTTCACAGCACCCAGTCCAGATACATTGTGCCCAGGTAAAACTACTGTCTCATTTTCCGTTAGTGGGTGAGCAATCCAACGCTTGGTGAATTCTGACAGCTGAAATGAAAGCTTAGGGTGTAAGCAGGTTTGACCTTTGACCCAGTTCTACAGGCTTTCAATGAAGCCGTATGTTAAATGTACTGTTGTACAGGAGCTGACTGTACTAGGACTATGACATGATACAATGATATACAGCAGGGTAAAAGGAATTTGTAGGTGCAGATGCTGACAGGATTCATGAAACCATTTTGTCCAGACTTTCCAGAATTTCCGGAATTTTCCAGTGCCGGTTTAACCTCTGACCCAGCTGTACCGACCTTCAATAAGTGTATACAATGTTCTCACAATGTAGTGCATAATCCATACCGAACACCTTCAGTCAAATGTGCATGGGAAACTCGTAATGCCTTGTTAACTTCTTACTTTTACAGTTAAGGGACTTGAGTCTAGAAGTAGGGTGTTTGAACTATCATATACTGAGAAGTTGGTCTCAACGTACTGCTGAAACTTGGAGTCATATTCAGGGCCATTGCTGTTGTGCAAGAAAGACCAACCGAGGATCCTAGTCCTCAGCTACGCATGTTGGACTAGCGCCATTATGAAGCCAATACTGTTCAAAGGAGATTATTGCATTTTTGACACCTGTAGCATAATTTACAATGTAAAAATAACCATGGAGGTCGAAAGTGAACCCAAACTCATGTAGTGCATACTTTTGTACCACACGTCAGTAATAACAAAAACTGTTGAATAAAAGTTCATATTGATGCAACTAACATCCTTATAGGCCTATCAAAGGAAAAAACTTTTGGAGCCTGCCAAATTACCCTTTAGTCCCCCCCCCAAATATGAACTTCTGAACTGAGCTGGCTGGTAGTGGATTTTAGTTTTTAGGGATTGTGGTTCAGTGCTATTAAGAATTCTTCCAACTCCCTTTGTGTGCATCTGTACTCCCCAAATATCAAGATATGTAAAATATCAGGATAGCGCTGAGGTCTGCCATAAATATATTGGTGTAGGCTGGGGCAAACTTTTAGCCCATTCCCTTGATTTTCAGGAAGAATTCTGTTAAAGTCGTTCCTTTTTAAATTAATCTCTAATATTTGGATAAGCTCTTGGTCAGACCTGGATGAGTCGGTTCTTTTTAAAGATATTTTTATTGCCTATATCCCTTCCTGGATATCAATATTAGTCAGAATATCAATAATATCGGTTAATTGTCACTCACGTCCGTAGTTACACACGTGGGAGTGCTCCTCCCGGGCTGGAGGGTTCCTCCACTATCTTTGTGAAATATAGCTTCACCTTAAAGTTCGGGGAAAATAATCTGGTGGCTTTGTTGTGCTTGTCCAGGTCATTCTCTGAGGTTCCCCTCTGGTTCAGGGATAAAGAATCTTGCTCTGTTTATGGTAAAACTTGACTTTGATGTCTTCACACACAGGTAGCAAGTGTCTTTGTGCCGCGTGAGCTGGGTTTGATGTATGAATTTTTACTTTCAGTTGGTACACAACAAACTGTGGGTTGCAGTTCCCACTACTGAAGATGGGCTCTGTCTCAAACATCATGTGGAAGATCAGTGCTACCGGTTTGTAGTGTAAAGCTGGTTCTTCAGAAGTTAGCTGTAGTAGTAGACTTATTGCCTCTGAATTGGGATTGTCACAACCTTCTTGTCTCTGGTCCTGACCTCCCTATAGAAGTCCAAAGCCTTGTAGACTTCACAGAAAGCTTTGATGAGCGGGTATTGTACAACTCCGCAAATGAACTTGGCAGCATCATAATGTCTCTTTGCATATAGATTATGTATCTATAAAAACTCATGTATTCATAAGCATCCCGATTGAATTACTTAAAAGATATATGAATCATTAAGAAGTCTAATGAAAGCTTAGAATGCCACTTTTACATCATGGTATGACACGAGGGATTTCCTCTGAAATAGGCCCGAACGTCCGGTGCACGTTTGAGCTCTGAAGCAGGACACTGGGCCTAAAAGCAGATGAAAAACACATGTATTCAGAAGCATCCCGATCTAATTGCTTAAAAGATGTATGAATAATTAAGAACTCTAATGAAAGGTCAGAATGCCCCTTTACATGTTCTTATGTACATTCCATGTTCTACATTCCTCCGAAATAGGCCTGAACGTTAAGTGCACGTTTGAGCTCTGACGCATGTTGCATCGGCCTAGAAGGCCATCAAAAACGCATGTATTCATAAGCACACCGATCAAATTCTTAAAATGCTATATGCATAATTACGCACTTAAATGAAAGCTTAGAATGCCACCTTTACATGATGGTATAACATGAGGGAATCAGTCATTCATTCATTCATTCAAGCAGATGGAAAATGCATGTATTCAGCTGTGTACCAATCGAATTCTTTAAATGATAAATGAATCATTAAGAGCTTAAATGAAAGGTTAGAATGCCAACTTTACATGATGGTATATATATATACACACAACAATATAACAGCTCTTCTGTGATCTGGTGCACATGCCGCATTCAGCTTCCTCAGTCTGGGGCCCCTACATGGCCCCGTAATAGAACAAGGTTGACAAAGGTGCTAAAAGCCTGTTCTTYAGGAGTCTAGATGCCATGGCCTCCGTGAGCCTCCTGGTGAGGTTTGGATTGTGTACGACAAACTTTTGGGCAACTTTAAAATTTTAGAGTTAAATAGTCTTCCAATGAGAAGCTAGGGTGAATGAAAGGAAATCTACAGAGAGAATGGGCTGAAATGATGTGTGACCTGTAAGGGACTTGTACTGACATATTGGGTCTAAGGACATCATGGGTCCATTAGGGCTTGGAAAAAACGCTTAGGAGGTTAGTGACTTGCACTGACATATTGGGTCCACGGACATCATAGGTCCATTAGGGCTTGGAAAAAACTCTTAGGAAGTTAGTGACTTTTACAGAGATACTGGAATCAGACCAAAGAAAATGTTGGGCTTTTAGGCCTAGGGCCCCCTTTAAGTTGGAGGAATACCGCAAATTTTAGAGCTTTTGATAGAAAGCTTGTAGCGAGCTGATTTTATGTGTAAAAATCATAAAAAAATTCATAGAATTCAAATTTGTAGTCAGATAAATCATAGAAGCCGTGCAAAGAGTAGACAAGGGACATATGTATGGTCCAKAAGCGTTAAAAAATTCTGCAGACCGCTGCTCCAAGCTCACGGCTGTTTCATATGACCCCTGAAATGCMAAACCCAGGAAGTCCATATTTTTGACCCAACATCTCCATATAGTTCTCTAAGTGACCCTAATTAGGGTTAGGGGGCTAGGGTTAGGGTTAGGGTTAGGGGGTTAGGGTTAGGGTTAGGGTTAGGAGCAAAGTGTTTAACCAGTGCCCTCTCACGAGGGACCGGAAATGCACGGGCCATCCCCYGGGAYTCCGCTCGCAGTCGATCCCCGGATCGAGTTTGTAGAACGGGACGTCGTCCCTGTTTTTTATAGTGGACCTCCGTCCACTGTTCCTGAGCTCTGTAGCT
>QMIH01002754.1:44064-54512 GCA_003987875.1 Clarias batrachus | reverse complement strand
TTTTTTTATCACTGGTAATATTAATAAAACATACACTTTTATTAACAGCACTATTTTGAACTTGATGGGTTCAATTCCCATCCAATGCCCAAACCCCAGCCACTGGGTGCAGTGCAGATCCCTAGGCCAGGTTGCATTCGGAAGGGCATCTGGCATAAAAACATGCGCCAAGTTGTTGTGCAGATCGTAAGGTCCRCTGTGGCGACCCATCAGTGGGAGTAGCCGACATATTAACAACAGCAYTTTAACATTTTCCTCACAAATAAAGACACTCAATTTGTTTTTGTTTTTTTCTTCCTCTTTAATTTTTCTATTGAATCATGAYRCAGCTGTAAGGACTAGAATTCACACAGAAGTATTGTATACACACYAYCCGTCAAATGTTTGGACACACCTTCTAATTCAGTAGTCTTTCCTGATTTTTCTTTCTTTCTACATRGTAAACAATGCTGAAGGCATCCAAAACGTTAAATAATCTCATTTGAACAGTTGATATTGAGATGTGTCTGTTATACTTATGCACTGTAAGYGTTCACATTTATGGCATTTGGCACACGCCCTTATCCAGAGTGACTTACATTTTTACCTCATTACTAGATGGTTCCCGTGGAACCGGCACAGGGGTCGCTACAATGGACCACCCAATCCTCACACAACTTGGCACAGGTTTTTTTTTTTACATCGAATGCCCTTCCTGACACAACCATCCCATTTTATCTGAGCTGTGGACCGGCACTGCATCCAGTGGCTGAAGGCTGGACATTTGCTGGGAATGGGAACCTGGGCAAGAACCAGAACAGCTGACCTTCATGACTTTAAATTACAACGGACTGTTGTTGTTGCTTTATTATCTAASCCATATGTGTTATTTTAGAATTTAATTGTTTTAGAATGTAGAAAAATAAATCCAATCTTGTGTCCAAACTTTTGACTGGTACTGCATATTGTAATAACTGTTCCAATATCACATTTAATGACACATTTCTTGATCAAAAATTGGCCTATTGTGTATTAACTGAACATAGTCTGAACTATTTCTGACTGTTTTCCTGTGATCTGTTCTTTGCCAATCATCAGCCGAAACATTAAATCCACTAGTCCAATAATATTAGGCAAGATACTGTATGGGGATTTTAGAACCAAATTCAACACCTTGAAATCTTTGTGAYGTTTGTCAAAACATTCGTAAAACTGCAGTGTGGCAGGGCACATTATTCTGCTAAAACAGGCTACTGCGGTTAGGGGTGTACTTATTCTGCAACAATATTTATGTACTCTATGTGTTATGTGTCAAAGTAACATCCACTGACCACAATGCACCCACTGGCTTACCTTCTTCCCATAATAAACGCTTGCCATCTATTCCTCAGGGAGGAGATACTCATGCACCCAGCTGTCCACATGATCAGACCAAGCCATCTCCTACCATTGCTCCATGGTCCATGTCTTWTGCTCACATGTCCATTGTATACCTTTTCAGTAGTGGATGGCATGGGCACACTTTCCATTTTGCACCTGTACAGCTTCATACACAGCAAGTTCTGATATATTCTGTGTTCTGATGCCTTTTCATCATTGCCTGCATTAACTTTTTAGCTCTTCTGTGGGATTGGACCAAACTGGCTAGACKTCTTCTTCCACACACATAAGTGAGACTAGGGCATCAATGACCCAGTTGCCGATTCATCAGTTGTTTTTCCTTTAACGAGACCTAGCAGCAGTTCTTATTAGCATACCAAAGTGGTCTAGCCTTCCTAAATTGGGCCTTGTCAAAGTCACTTATATCCTTATGGTTGTACATATGCTTTTACTGCTTTTAACACATCCCCTTTAAAACTGAGAGTTTATTACTTCATGTCTAATGGGAATCCTGCTCAAGCCATACAGAGATAGCCGCTTAAGCCATTTTCAGATTCATTCCCCAACCTCCCAATGTAAAAAGCTCTTGCTTCATACTTATATTCATATTCACCTTACAAATGTTTGAYTTGACTGAAATGAGAGTTCAGCCACTGGTAAACCACCATTTTTGTTTAGGCTTCTTATAAAAAATACATAGTGTTTTCTTAATTGTTTTTTACTACATAAATATATGACCACAACAACAGAGGTTTCATTTAATAGTTAGACAAAGGTCACAACAAACAAGAAAGATTTTCGATAAATGAAGATGTTGATTTGATTGAAATATATGCAGATATTAATTTGAACAGAAAATAGTACAGCTCATGCGTCTTTGTTAGTGTATGTTACAACGTATGTTACAACTGTATACCTGCATTAATAGACTGCAGGGTTTATTCAGTTTTTTTATACTTCTTTAAAATTTATTTCACTATTTTAAAATAAAATCACACAGCACAGAACAAATCCAGAAATACTCAACATTAACCGTGTATCTATTTGCATACATATAGTATTACAACACAGAAAAAGTTACCATTAATCTATTATACATACAGTATATAATACATTTTCACTTACCTTTGGTCTTGTTAACGTATTGTGAGAATTGAGAGACTGAGCTCAGTGTGTTAGTGTTGGTGATCATCTGTCRCTTCTGTGCTCCTCTGGTTAATTGACCTGCTGCTCGACTCTCAGGGTTTCCAGGAGACCTTGGCTCACCAGTGATGTCACGGTCTGAGACAACAATCATCCTCAATAACCAGAGCACCTACGTGTTCTTTGTCCAACTTATTTAATCATGAAATAACCCTTGAATGGATGGGTCTACAGCCTGTTGCTCCATATACTGTACTGATTTTACTGTTAGTTTGACCCTCTTAGCAGAGGACATAATACTTATGTACTACCGTTTTATTATTTGTTGGCATATTGCTAACTTACATGTAACGATCAAATAAGGTGTACATAAGTGGTCTCTTACATAAATATGTGGGTAGTACAATGATCCTATTTGCATTTCAAAGAGACTGTCCCTGCATCTCGTCCATTCTGCTCAAGACAAGACATGAATCATTAAAGACTATTCTGCTCATAGGAGTAAGAGCAAGATGGAAGGTGGAAAGACAAATACACACACACACACACACACACACACACACACACACACACACACACACACACACATGCACAGATGTATAAAAAAAGAGTCAGGTGATCATCAGTTGACTAAAACACAGGAGGATGAGAACAAAAAGCCATTAAATAAAGGACAAAGTGATATTAATGAAAATATACCTTAATAGAAGCCGAAAACAGTAGCAGATCAGGTGTTCAACCTCATTTAGAAAACAAAACTAAGCCTAATAGTGGGGTAGAAATGCACAGGATTTAAAAGAAAAAAGAATGACATCATAATTTGTGCTAATAGTCTGTAATACCTGGATAGCTCAGTGGTTAAGCTGTTGGACCTTTGATTGTAAGGTTATTGGTTCAAAACCCCAGCACCACCAAGCTGTCTCTTTTGGGCCCTTGAGCAAGGCCCTCAACAATGACCTGCTCAGATGTACAATGAGAAAAAAAGTAAGTGGTTCTGGATAAGGGTGTTTGCCAAATGCCATAAATGTAAATGCACTATGTAAGGGATTTAATCAAAAATAAATTTATTAGAGATGTGGTTGTAGGTTATTCTTGGAATGACAACTGGGGTGTTTATGCTTATTTTACAGGTGGCAGCTTCCTGTCTGATACATCTTTGCACAAACTTGTATCCCCTTTCCATGACTGACTGAATAGATAGGAGGAAACTAGAGTTCACTATTTGGATGGCAAAAGATGTGATATATTGAACTGATGTAGTGAATATCAGCGAGAGGCAAGCACAATAAGTGAATGAATCGGCATTCTAAGAACTCTTGTACTTGTACTATCAAAGTATTGCATTGGAAYATACAAATACATTATAGATACTGTATCAGATCGCGAGGACTACATGGATACCCACCTCTGAAAGCATCTCAGCTGGGTTTGTGTCAGACTGTTGTGGTCCCCTTCACAGCAATGTCCCCCTAACAGTCATGTTGTTGTGTGAGGATCACGGCGCTGCAGTGTTCACAGCATGAACAGGAGGAAGCCTGAAGGTCACAACAGCGCAGTGCAGGCTTTGATGCTGCTGCAAGAGGTTTTTTTTTTTTTTACTACTGAAGGTGTAATATTGAATTAAAGTTAATATTGAAAAAAAAGGAAATAGAAATTGAGCCATACATCATAGATACCACAGAATATATTTGAAATACAAAAAAAAAAAAAATTTGACATTAATTACAATTAAATAGAATAGAATATACTGTATACACTAACTGTCCACTTTATTAGGAACACCAGAACCTGTTCAGATGGCAATAGCACAATTCATAAAATCTTCCAGATACGGGTCAAGACTTTCATTTATCTTCAGTTAGTTCATCAGAATGTGATCCCTGTGACTTTAACCATGACATGTTAGTTCTTGCCGCATGAGTATTGCAGATACTGCACATCTCCTAGGATTTTCGCACATCGCAGTTTCAAAACATGCAGTGAGCAGCAGTTCTGCAGCCAAAAACATGTCAGTGAAAGAGGCCATAGAACAATGACTGGTCGACTTGTTTGAGCTGATAAATTATGGTAGTTAAATTACCACTTTTTACCACCAAGAGTAGCAGAAAAGCATCTCAGTATACATACTGTATCAAACCTTGAGGCTAGAACTCACCAAAATTGGACAGATGATGATTGCAAACACGACATGTCACTCGGTCAATTCTCTAAATTTAGAGTTTTGAAAAATCTGTGAATAGTACAGTCTCAGATTGGCTCATGGCTGATTTGATAATTGCATGAATGCATGAAAATTATGGACACCCAAGGCTCATCTATGCCTGTGTGAAATAAAGGCATAAAAGAATAAACTCAGAGCATCACATCCTGCCATGTGTAGTGCTCAAGGTTGTTGATTCAGCCTCCAAATTCCCCATATCTCAATCTGACGAAGCATCCAGAGTTCTCAAGGGATCTGCCACTAACTTCTTGGTGCCAGACAGCACAGCACCCCCCCCCCCTTAATGAAATTTCATTAAGGTGGCCTAATTAAACCATATGTGTGCTGATGTGTGCGGACACAGTGCATACAAACCCGTTATTGCCACTGGAGAAATCAGCATGGATATGTGTTGCCACCGGAGAAATCAACATGTATGTGCATGATTGAGAGCATGCACATACAGTACAGATTGAGAACATGTCCAAAGTTGATGCACATAATAAAATATTACATAGTTAAATAGACGTTTGTGAAAGTAAATAGTGTTTATATGAAGCAGAAATTACAGATTTATTACATAAAGGACAATCATCTCTCTCTCTAGTATTTTCCAGAAATATTAGCTTGGAAAACTGTACTGGATTACACCTATATCTTCAACATAGTATGTCATACCACCTGTGCAATCATTCTATGGATAGAACCCATAAAATCAATATATTTCAGGTCATGATCTAGAGATAAAGCTAAAAATAAAGTAATTGGTTTCCCTTTTCAAATTCATTACCACTTGTATGTACACTCTTTAAAATAAAGCAACATAAGCTCACAACCGCTTCTTTTTGGCATTTCTAATCAAGAAAAAAAATAAATTGATAAAACAAATGTCATTTTGTAAAAGAGCAAAACATAGTGATGACATTTTCAGAAAGTCTTATTGATGAAYGGGATCCTCAGCGTGTGTTTGAGGGCCAGCGTTGTGTCCACCTGCTCGGCTGAGAGCAGCGTATGCCACTGTGCCACCGGCCTGCGCGGGTTTGACAGCATGTCTGCCCAATGCCGCAGCTGGTTTCCTGTAGCATCACATCCCAGGAAGATTTTTCCAATGGCATCGTTCCTGCTCACTTTATCATGATCCCACACAGAGATGACCAACTGGACTCTCTGTAAAGGCAGAGCAAATAAAGAAAACATTTATGATCAACTCCAACTACACACACACAAAAAAAAACATTACTCTTAGGCAAACTCATAAATCAAGACTACAATGAAAACCCAAACAAAACATTGAGAATTGCCACTGGCAGGTATCAAGAAGACTTCATCCTGAATAGAACAATGTGTGTTTAAAAGTCTGGAAACTGGATATGTGCTGTGTGATTGCTCAGGTGGTGATCTGTAATTTTTTGACTGGTTCAAGAGCTTGAAAAATGAGTGTGTGTCTACAAGTCATGATATGATTTATGACGTTTTGTGTTTTGATTGAGACTGGACATATTATAACACTTAAAAAACACACACACACATGGCCAAATTAGTCACACTAAATAAATACATGAAATAAAAGGTAATCATCCTCAAAAAAGAAAAAAAAACTTTTTTTGTAAGTAATTAAAAAGCTCCCAAAAGAATTTGTTTTGTTTTGTTTTGTTCCCCATCATCCATTACCATGGAGAAAGCCGATGTTTTTCAAACAAAACAGTATTCTCATTGTTCCCTTCACAAGTTAAAAAAGCAGGGAACCTATGTTTGAAAAAAAAATTATATTCAGGACATATCCTTATAGTTCACTCATTTTCATTATGAGGCAAAAATTCCTGTGGATGGATATTGGTAAAAACTGAGGCATTATGTCAAAAACATTTAATGATGTTCTTCTGTATTTCAAGATCATTTGGAAATGAAAAACATCATGTAAGATAAAGAAGATGAAGAATACAGTTTGCAAGTGACGCACCTGAATCTGATCGAATGACACATCAAATGTAAAGGATTCATTAAAGTAAGGGTTCAGTGTTTGCTTCTTCACTGAAGTTTTCTTTCTCTTCCACTTCTTTTTGTCCAGAATCAACTGGACTTTAACATATGGATCTACAATACAGTTAATGATAATGACACATTATTGTTGTTCAGAAATATGCTGACCGTTCTGTTTCGTGATCAATTTGTACCTAGGGGTAGGAGTATCCCAACTAACCTGAAGAACCTCCAAAGTCCATTTCCTTTAAGTTCTTGGCCTCCAGAATCACCACGGTGAGTTTACTTGCAGTGGGGACGTAACGTAGGGAGAAACAAATCTCACCCAGATGTTCTTGCTACAAGGAGGTGCGAGATTTAGATCACTATTTGACTTAATAAGATAGTTCGAAAATGTACAGTAAAGTGGAGCACTGGTATTGAAGCTGGTACGTTTTTATAATTAAACTACATACATCAACAGAAAGAGGCAATTTGACTAATGAACAAATACAAGTCCAAAAGTTTTCCCACTGGAAAGTAGTCCATGGAAATGCAGAGGGCCAATCAGAAACTAATAAGTTCAACATTTTGAAGTTTGTGACCAGAAAACATCTGTATCCYCTTAGCAAAACATCTGAGAACCAAGAATCTGGCTTATAAAGCTTGGGGCCATATCATATCATATGACCATATGATATCAATGTGTTACATTTTATCATTAGATATTTCAGATATTGTAATTTTTTAAAATAAACTTTCATTAACAACAATTACAAATTTCATAAGCATACTTAATAAAAAAAATTACAAAGTACTTGTAATAAGTACTTAAATAAGTAATCTTTTTTTTAACCTTTTTTTCTTTTCAGAGTTAAAATATTTTCAAAATAATTGTGTTTATTTATTTTTTTTACTGTACTGTTTTGCTCGCAGTTTGTTAGAAATCATTTACTGTATGTCATAATATATAAAATKTAATTCGACCACTATTGACCCTATTCTAGAGTCATGGGTGTGTCAKGGTAAGCAGAGGTGGGTGTAGAGTAGCCAAAAAATGTACTTAAGTAAGAGTAGCTGTACTTCAAAATAATATTAATCAAGTAGAAGTAAAAACGTATTTGGTGAAAAGCCTATACGAGTACTGAGTAACTGTTTCATCATAATGTCTGATTTATTTTTTTTAGAAATTATTTAAGCAGTCAGACAAAATGATAAAATAATGTACAAATTGCGACATTTCCAAATAATAAAATAAATGGAAAAAAAAAAGATAAAATAAATGAATAAAACTGAATATATTTACAAAATAGCAATTAAGGAAGAAGAAACGCAAATTTCCTAATCTCCCTTTTTTCACAATATAAAGCTTTTGAAATAAATACCTACTGTAGGTAAGATATGTATGTTTGAACAGTGTAACTATTTCCTGTGTAAGATATGCTGTATATTCAGTCGCCCTGCAAATGRCTCARCAAATAGAAAATAACATTAGAACATGTGCACAAGTGGTCTCACTTAACCATAACCTGTGTCCAGCAGAACAAATGTAAGAAAATTATATATATTTTTAGCCTCTATTTTATTTGCTAATTATATATATTAAGATTGCAACATTAAATAAAACAGCTAAACTACCCGCAACATGTTTGCTTCACTKTCTATCACTGCTGCAGACAAGCCCCCTCCCCCTCCTTCTGTGTGGTCATTTGACCACATGTGGTTATTGTTATCTCGGCTGATTGGTCAAACGGAGTCATGTGATTATTGTTGCTACATCTGATTGGTGAAACAGAGTCAMATGGTAGATCCACCAGCATCATTTATCTGGTAAAAACGAAGAATATCTGAAGTGTCGAATAAATGGTTAGAAAAGTAACAAGTCGCGTGTAGTGGAGTCAGAGTAGTGTTTCTTCTTCACAAATCTTCTCAAGTAGAAGTAAAAAGTATGGTGCGGTGAAAGTAGTTTTTTCTTACTTAAGTAAATGTAATGGAGTAAATGTAAGTTGTTACTACCCACCTCTGAGGATAAGAAGAGAAGTTTCCTGAATTTCACTTCTTACCCTGATGTTCTAGACTAGGGTCAGTCTGGACTCATCAGACCACATGAGCATTTTTTTTTTTTTTTTTGCACCAAAGGCCAATCTTTATGCTTCCTAGCAAAAAATTTCAATTATTTGACTCTTCCATATATATACTGATATATCAGAAAAAAAATATTTTACTATTGTTCTATGGTTTCATTATATAACCTACTGCTGTTCTTCAGGTAATTAATACTGATAGGCTTCTTATGTTTCAAATAAAACATGTAAAGTACAGTTGCTGAAATGCTTGGCTGAACTTAGATAGCATCTTCAGTCTTCATAACCAGACATTCAAGAAGCAATTGAAGTTTGACTACAAGATCTTTGCAACACTGCCATCTGTCTAAAATCTACAGAGGACAGAAATAATAACAAAAAAAGTCCTAAACCTCAATCTAAGCCTACTGTACCTCGTGTTTTGACGGTGCACTCAGATCTCTCCATTCCTCAATAACATGATTCCAGTCTACCGTGGAGAGTTCCAGTCTCAGCTCACCTATCACATCATGTTTGGAGAATCTGTTGAAGTCATACACTTGCACCACAAGAGTAGACTCACTGAGATCCTTCTGAGGAATCTAGGCACACAATTCATATGAAAGAGAAAAAAAAGAAATGTAGTTACTTTCAGGAACCTTAAATGGACTTATAAGTGTTTTAGGGATTAGGATTCACACGCATGTGTGTTGATTTTTCTTGATTTAGATAATTTAGACCTGCATGTGATACGTTCGTGATTTATTTACCTGATACTTAAACTGCTCGTTGAACACTGGGTTCTGAGTTTTTCTGAACACTTTGGTCTCAAACGTCTTGGATTTGGGACGGATGTAAACTTTTACATACGGATCAGGTGTTCCTGAGTCCATAGCTATTAATTCTGCAGCTTCCTTCACTCCCACAGCCATCTTAAATAAGAACAACTACGTTTAGATAAAATGTATTATACACTATATACACTATAAAAGTGTACAATATTTATAAAGTTGGTGTGTAATTTACATTGCTTATCCCTGCAAGCAAATTCCTGAATATGGACAAATCTCTGAGTGATAACATGACTGACAACAAGAGTAGTGTTCAAGTCAAACCAGGACTGGGAAATCTTTCATGAATGATGGTGTAAAACCGCTTGACATTTATAAAAGACTTCACATGTTAAATGGAACATGAATGACAATTCTGGCAGAGGTGGCTCAGAGCGCACTGCAGCCATTCCCGTAAACATTCAGATCTTTGAAAAGATGTATACTACCGCTTAAAAGGTTGGGATCACTTTCAACAGTGGTCGTTGCTTATTTTTAATTCATTATACATTGTAAAGCAATGCTGAAGGCAACCAAAATATGCAATAATCTCCTTTGAACAGTTAATGTTGAGATGTATCTGCTACTCATGATCAGTAAAGCCTTCATAACAGCTCTAATCTAAGGTGCTGTTTGTTAATTAGTTGAGGCTGGTGATTCTAAATGAACTTCTCCTCTGCAACAGAGGTAAGTTTTAGTCTTGCTTTCCWGGGATGTTCTTCATGAAAGACAGTTTCATCATGGTGCTCGATGGGTTTTACAAATGGACGTGACAATAATGTTCTTGCAAGAACTTTTCCAGAAAGGCTGACCTCCGTGTCTTAAAATAACAACTGATTCCATATGTGTTATTTCATAGTTTCGAAATCACAGGTATTGGCGTAGAATGTAAAA